>JAAGAY010141652.1:0-11906 GCA_011801015.1 Ardeotis arabs | reverse complement strand
ATTCCTCCCAGGCTACCTGTCCCTGCTTCCACCCTCTATAGGCTTCCTTCTTCACTTTCAGTTGGTCCAGGAGCTCCTTGCTCATCCACGCGGGCCTCCTGGCCTTTTTGCCCGACTTGTTCTTCGTCGGGATGCACCTCTGCTGAGCTTGGAGGAGGAACCTGGACCAACTTTCCTGGGCCCCTCTTCCCTCCAGGGCCGCCTCCCATGGCACTTTGCCCGTCAGGTCCCTGAAGAGGCCGAAGTCCGCCTTCTTGAAGTCTAGGGCTGAGAGCTTGCCATGGAGTTTCCTCGCCGCCCCGTGGATCTTGAACTCCACTGCGTCATGGTCGCTGCAGCCCAGGCTGTCCTTCAGTTTCACATCCCCCACCAGCCCCTCCCTGTTGGTGAGCACAAGGTCGAGCATGGCACCCCAAGTTGAGGGAAGCCTTTTACATAAAAGCAGTATGACTACATATTTCTATCAAGCATGTTCTCATTTAGCCTATGCAACTATTCCCACTAACTTAAGCAGGAGATAAGCTAGCTGGGATATGTTTTCAGGATAGAGCTGCCTGGCTGCTCTTCTGCACTTTGCAGAGTAAATGACAGGGAACATGTGGGGCATAGGAGACAGTTGCATTCTCACCTTCATAAAAGGGAAAAGTGATACTCCTATTTCTCTTTCTTCTTCTCCCCATCTGCTGAGCAGTTCTTGGTCAAGAATTGAACACATTTTGGAAGCTGAGAGCCTTGATATGTTCCACCCATGAGATGAGAGGGTAAGGGAGATAGCCTGAGGGTCAGAAGAAATAAATCTATAGCTGTCTCTTTTCAGTAAGCTAATACATTACTTTTGCAAATAGGCTATTTGAAAACTAGTTGCCATCTGCAGTTGCTTTCGTCTAAGTTATCAGCATTGATATAATATGTACAGACCCTGTCTGGTGGTCAGAAGGGTTGAAAGCAGACCTAAATTGAACCCAGCTGTTTGGCTTCCTCCTTTGGGAGAAAAGTGTTCCTGATATCACAGGCCAGGGTTTTAACCAATGCCATGGTGAGAAAAGCAAAACAAGAACCTTAAGGCAGAATTGTCACACTCATGGAAAGGATTACAGACTATGTGCTATATGTCCCAACCCTGTGCTTAATGGACAGCACTGATGAGCCTGAGCTCCAGGTCTTACTCATTATTAATTTTTATTTTTACACACTGGCTCCCTACCATCATGCAGCTCTGACCTATCATGTTCTGCAGCAAGCATGCCAAGACTGGGAGAGTCCTTCTGTTTGCTTCCTCTCCTCTGCCTGTGGATGGGCTCCCAAGAGCAGCTGCTCAGCTACCCCAGCGCTGTGCTGACAAACTCAGTGTTGCAACTGTCTGTCTAAGGTTGCTCTGGAGGGATGTACTTTTAGTATCTGGGTTCAATCCTCTGTAGTTTGAAACAAGTTTGTCTAGCCTGATTTGATTTGTTTGGTCCAAACAGCCAAGACACAGGTGCCTTTGACCGAGGAGTGTTCTTGGTGGGCATGTGGTTCCCACCAGCTGTTGGAGGCAGCCTAAGAGACATTTGGATCTTTCACTCTGAAAACATCTTGCAGCTCAGAGCAGCCTCCCCTGCCACCCTGTTTTCACACTGCGCCCCTGCACAATGGCACTGAAAATGTCAGAGCTGAAGGCACTGCAGAAGAGGGCAGCTCTGCGCTGCTTCTGTGTGCTGGGTGTGGGAGGCACAAGGAGCCAGGGACATGGATGGTTTCCCTGATGAGCACATCAGGCTGCAATGGTTGGTGGTGCAAACCTGCTACCGTAGGTATTCCCAGTCTGGTCTGAGGAGCTGGACAACGGTCCCTTGACTTGTCTTCTGAGACTTATGCTAGACAGTCTTTTTTCTGAAGATGGGTATGTCGTAGTTCAGCCCCGATCGGGACCAGACTACGCAGTCTCTCTCTCACTCCCCCCACCCTCCGAGAGAATAGGGGGAGATAATATAAGAAAAACGGCTCGAGGTTTGAGAAAAGGACAGGGAGAAATCCTTAAAGTTACCGTCACGGGCAAAACCAGACTTGACTTGGGGAAAACTATTCATTTATTACTAAAACTAGCAGGATAATGAGACAGAGAACAAGATAAACCTCCTCCCCACTCCTCCCTCTTCCCAGGCTTAACATTATCTCTATTACCTTCCCTCCCTGAGCGGCACAGGGGGGAAGAGGGAATGGGGGTTGCGGTCAGTTCATCACGCTTTGTTTTACGCCGCTGCTTCACAGTTGAGGGAAGAACGCCTCACATTCCTCCCCTGCTCCAGTGTGGAGTCCCACCCATACACCACAGTCCTTCGTGAAACTGCTCCGGCGTGGGTCATTTCTTCCACGGAGTGCAGTCTCTCCAGAACAGCTGCCCCACCGGGCCCTCCACAGGCCACAGCCTCCTTCAGGCATCCGCCTCCCCCGGTGTGGGGTTCTTCATGGGCTCCAAGTGGATCTCTGCCCCTCTGTGGACCTCCATGGGCTGCAGGGGGACAAACTGCTCCACCATGGTCATCACCACAGGCCGCAGGGGAATCTTGGCCAGGAGCCGCATTACTCCTCCCCCTCCTTCTTCACTGACCTTGGCTTCTGCAGTCGTTCATCTCACAAGAAAAGTTCTTCACAACAGGCTGGCAGACGCCTCTCAAAATCTCTTCACATCTCATCTCCTCTCCTCTCCACTTCTCACAGCTGGGCCGGGCTGAGTTGGGCCCAGTCAGCCGCCTGGCGAGAGGCCAGAGGGTGAGGCCTGCAAGGCCAAGGAGGCCTGCGCCTCCCCCTCTGCGCCTCTGCCCCCTCTCAGCTTCTTCACATCTTCTCTTCTCTTTTTTTTTCTGTTTTCCCCTTCTTAAATACGTTATCGCAGAAGCATTATCATGGGACATTCTGCTACCAATTGGCTCGGCCTTGGCCAGCAGCGGGTCCGCCCTAGGCCCGGCCGAGTCCACTGAACAAAGGGGAAACAACTTCTAGCAGTTTCCTACAGAAGCTGCCACCTTAGGCTCCCCCCTCACTAAACAAAACCATAACAGGGTAATAACCTGACAACAGTGTGGTTACAAACCAAGGTGTCACTGTTTGCTTAGTTTAAAAGTTGGGGAATGGGAAGATGGAAGCCTCCTAGGCTGGGCTGGGGAACAGAATCAGGAGCAGACACAGGACTTCCAGAGCCTGGGTAGTGTCCACTGCTCTGAACCTGGCTGCCTCTTCTCCCTGAGATGTCACAAGGACAGAAGAGGCACTCCTGCCTCACTGGTGTTGAGTAAACCTGCTGTGAACAGGGTCCAGTGTGAGACATTTATCCAGCAAACCTGTGAGATTTCCCCTCTGGGTTTCTACTCTTCACCCTTGGTGCAATTGGTCATGTTGCTGCAGCCGTGCGTGAGATGGAATAAGGCTGGACCAGTGGTTCAGATGTTGCTATTGGAGATCCTAGCTAGGCTCTTTGCAGCTCCCAATCTGTCGTAGCTCAGCCCCAATTGGGACCAGATTACGCAGTTTCTCTCTCACTCCCACCACCCTCCAAGAGAATAGGGGGAGATGATATAAGAAAAACGGCTCGAGGTTTGAGAAAAGGACAGGGAGAAATCCTTAAAGTTACTGTCACGGGCAAAATAGACTCGACTTGGGGAAAACTATTCATTTATTTCTAAAATTAGCAGGAGAATGAGACAGGGAACAAGATAACCTTGCCCCCCAACTCCTCCCTCTTCCTGGGCTTAACATTATCTCTACCACCTTCCCCCCCGCGCGGCACAGGGAGGAAGGGAATGGGGGTTGCGGTCAGTTCATCATGTGTTGTTTTATGCCGCTACTTCGTCGTCGGGGGAAGAACTCCTTGCATTCCTCCCCTGCTCCATCGTGGGGTCCCTCCCACGCGCCACAGTCCTTTGTGAAACTGCTCCGGCGTGGGTCATCTTTTCCATGGAGTGCAGTCCCTCCAGAATGGCTGCCCCAGCACGGGCCCTCCACGGGCCACAGCCTCCTTCAGGCATCCACCTGCACCGGCATGGGGTCCTCCATGGGCTGCAGGTGGATCTCTGCCCCTCCGTGGACCTCCATGGGCTGCAGGGGGACAAACTGCTCCACCATGGTCGTCACCACAGGCTGCAGGGGAATCTCTGGCAGGAGCCACATTACTCCTCCCCCTCCTTCTTCACTGCAGCTGCTCCTCACAAGAAAAATTCTTCACAACAGACTGGCAGACGCCTCTCAGGATCTTTTAACATCTCATTCACTTCTCATCTCCTCTCCGCTTCTCGCAGCTGGGCCGGGCTGAGTTGGGCCCAGTCAGCTGCCTGGCGAGAGGCCAGAGGGTGAGGGCCACAAGGCCCACAAGGCTCACGCCTCCCCCTCTCTGCCCCTGCTCAGCTACTTCACATCTTCTTTCTTTTTTTTTTTTTCTGTTTTCCCCTTCTTAAATACGTTATCGCAGAGACGTTATCATGGGACATTCTGCTACCAATTGGCTCGGCCTTGGCCAACAGCAGGTCCACCCTAGGCCCGGCAGAGTCCACTGAACAAAGGGGAAACAACTTCTAGCAGTTTCCTACAGAAGCTGCCACCTTAGGCCCCCCCTCACTAAACAAAACCAGAACACCATCACACACACGTGGACACATACACACTTTTTTGGTATGCAAAATGCATTTGCAGCAAATACCCATGTTTACTTGTCCATATATCCACAGTGAATTTCAGTACATTCCCTAGATTCCCTCTCACACCTACCCCACCAGTATGGTGCTGACCGCTTATAACGAAGCAACACAGCTGAAGCATGGAACAGATAGCACTGTTCCACTGATCCCGAAATCTACACCTGAATAAATTGTGTGAATATGACTGTCAGACACCACAAAGTGTTCAGATGTTGAGCAGAGAGGTGCATTCATCAAATAAGTTGCTAGAAGAACCCTCCCAGAACTTGTTCAGCCCTAATATGAATCCTAAAATACTGGTATTTGTACTGCCTTCCAAAGAGTTCAAATCGTCTGGTTTTGCACACAAGAAATCCTCTGCAAGCAATTTTTACTACAGGCTACAACCAGCTGTAACCCAGCCTTATTTTCTTTTCAAGCTTTAATCAGCAAAGAGCAGAACCAATCCATTTAGTGCTTCTGGTAACATAATTAGTTAACTGAGGTCCTTTGTCTCCTTAAATTAAAAAATGTTACACTTCTCTTCCCAAGCCCTTAAATGGATCCAAAATTAAGTTATCTTTGGGAGCTGTTCTGATGTTGGCACGCTGGATTTTTCCGAAAGCTTATCTGCAGCACCAGGACAATCTGCCACTTAAAATGCAACAGCGAGGATATTTTATTTTCTCATGCTTGATCTGAAATCAGAGGTGTTCTTAATTAATTTTTAAAATGCTCTTTTAAAAGACTATAAAGTAATTAAAAGACTGACAGGAGATGTGGTATATTACCAGTGCCAAATGTGATTCAGACAAACTGTCACTAGAAAATGTCTCTGACAATTCAAAGTCCTCCAAAATCTATTATTAAAGCTGTTTGGGCTTTTTCTTTTTTTTTCCCCCTGTCAGCCACAGTGCTAAACATAATCTCAGATCTAGCAAAATACAAATTACTGTGGAAGGCTCTTCTCTGGCATTAGGAACTTCTGGGGTATATGGGTTGTAGCCAGTATCAGCAGTCACAAAGCAGCATGATTGCTGGGCGATCAGTTTCTTCTAGCATGTCTGCTCTAAAGGAGTGTATTAATCTTCCCCCTGCTCTCTCCTATTTCTTTTTCCAGTTTGCAGAGTGATATAATAACAGAGGGCATTTCAGCCAGTCCAACAGGTCATTGCTTTCAGCTCTGGCATCAGCTCCATCAGTCCGGAGCCTCATCCAGGTGAGTCTGGAAAATTGCTTGTCTTCTGAAACTTTTGAAACTGTGGTTTCCAAAGGCCATTTTGGATGTTGCAGAAAAAAAATCTTCATAACCCAAAAATTAAGGAAAAAAATAAATGTTTTAGTGTAACACAAAGAAAATGTACATTATTCTTTCAGGCTTTTCTTAATTTAGGGGAGTGTCCTTGTTTCAAACCTGTGCATTCAGAGTTATTCTGGTCTGCAGCCCCCTCCCATAACCTTGGGCCCTGGGACTATTTTCAGCCTATGCCTGGAACAAACAAGTCTATTTCCATCTTACGAACTCCTCCTACAAATTTTCTTCCTTTTTGGCTGGCATTCTACAAATAACCTCCTGCTGCTGCTCTTCCATCATCTCTCAGCTCTGCCTTCAGTTAAGTTCATGCTAATAAACAGAAAAACAAGCGGAGATTGTGGATCATAGGATGTGATGTGATCCTTGCTCAGCTGTTCTGTAGTGACTGGGTTTTGATTGCTCTGGGTCACCTTT
Organism: Ardeotis arabs; assembly: GCA_011801015.1. Classification (NCBI taxonomy): domain Eukaryota; kingdom Metazoa; phylum Chordata; class Aves; order Otidiformes; family Otididae; genus Ardeotis; species Ardeotis arabs. The sequence continues at coordinate 5,528 of JAAGAY010141652.1, read as the reverse complement.
TGCTTTCTATCCCCAGGCCAGGAGTCACAGCAGTTTTAATGTAGGGTGCTCTTCTTCTAATAGACTGGATATTTTCCATCCACACATGTCCTTTCCCCTTCACAAGTTCTGACACCAGCTGAGATTTCCACACATTCCCAACATCCAGTCAGAGAGGATGCAACTGCTAGCATACTGCCCCAGTAAAGCTCATACAGGGACGGCGAGGAAACATGATCGTGGCCTGGCCCAAGCTACAGCCAACTTATGCTAGGGTCTGCCAGGCTCTGCCTTTTGCAAGCTGGAGGGCCACAGTGAGCTAGCAGCCAGGTGGGCTAGAGCATGGCTTTGTACAAAACCCTTCTGCCTTGGTTTGCTTAGATTTTGCCAGGGATGGAGCCAGGGTCTTGGTACGCCTGGTTTTGTTAAAAAATACAATGCAAAAATAGCACCTTAACTGTAAATACTGCATTCTCCCAGATTTAGCTTTTGATGGCTGAACACTGCAGTAATTTGATGACTTTCTGGCAGCAGGGGCTTTATTCCTTTGACAGCGCCTCCAGGAGCCAGTGCCACTTTTGTGTCACCAGCTTGCTGAGCACATGTGGCACAGCCAGACCAGGGAAAGGCTATTACTGCTGGACTTTGTGTTTCGTAGTTGGGTCTCTCTCAGGGAGCTTACTCCCACCTTTCATCACCTCAGTGTCATATAGATGTGTGGTTGCCTTCAGCCCAGGAAAAGCAGATGTCTTGGAGCACTGGAAGTTGCTGCTGCTCACTGTCTGCACATGTAGAATTTCCCATGAGCCTGTCCCATGGGGAAGGGTAAGAAATAAGCTTATGAGAAAGTTAGAGAGAAATCTGCCCTAAAAATAGATAAGGCATGGAAAGGGGAAGCACAAGGGTGGAGAAGAAGTGTTGAGAGCCCTGGAGGGAGAGAATTGGAGGAGAGTTGCGTGCAGCAGTCCAGGTGGCTGCAGGATGTGAAAATCCTCCCACTGCTCAGATATGCCTAGCAACTCTTTTCTTGGCTGCCAGTGTTGCTGGTGTTTTGCCATACAAATGCAGCTGCCATCTGATGGGGAACAGAGGACAAGGGGGTTGTAGGAACGCATCCCCACCCTTGGGAGATCTGTGCCTGGTGCCTTTGCAAAGACCTGCAGTGAAGGTGTCGACTCAATGGTTGCCCCTGGCTGCTCATGGCCCTGGTATGGTGTCTGCCACCTTGTAAGTGATGGCTCTTTTACAATCCTGCAATGCTCAGAAGCAAGTGTTAGTGAGGAGCCCAGATTTATATTCTAACAGTGCCCTTCACCATTGTGAACACAGGGATATGGCAGAGTGTCATCTGCCTAGTTCTGTAATTATAAACACAAACAGGGAAAACTACTAGCCATAGAAAAGTGCTGGTGGAAAGAAACTGTTTTGACCTTGTTTTATCTCTGGGCACAGTAGGGTCAAAATCTGGGTTTTGACCTACTTGCAGATCTTCAGCTCTTCTTGGAGAAAGTCAAATATGTAAGACCCACTCTGAGAGAGAGTCTTGTCTTCCAGCCCAATAGCACAAATTCCCCAGTTGTTGTGCCTCATGAGTAACAGATTGTGTTATTAAGTAGTACAGAGCCCTCTCGGAGATTGAATTGTCCCCATGCTAGATGAGAAAAAGTCCTGAATCAGAGGCAAATCTCTTTGGCAGCAATGATGATAGAAAAGGATGCTGACATCAGACCTCGAGGTTGGTATTCAAAGACAGCTGTGGGGTAGGTCTAAGAAATAAGGAAAAGCAGCTTCTGGGAAGGGGAAGAGAAGGTTTGGGAATGTATGGCAGGGCCTGGGGTGGAGTGAAATCTAGCTTACGGGGCTGATGAGGTGCAAAGTGGGAACAGAAAAGGTTTGAAAGGGACCCGAGGCCAAGCAGTGTGGTTCATAAACAACAGGACATCACAGAAAGCAGCAATGTAGGTGGCTTTGTGTAGGATGAAAGTTTCCATGGGATGTGTTGGAGGGAATTTGTACCCAGAGTTTCTGGTCCTCTCTTCCCTCTTCAGTTGTGGTTCACTGGAGGTAACAGTGCTTTCATCACAGCCCCAGGCCCTTTCAGTATCTCCTCTTCTCTCCCATGGTCTGCTTTGCCTGGAGAGCTTTTCCTTCAGCTTGCAATATGTCAAATTGTGCTCCTTGGTCTGTGGTGAAGTCGCCGCAAGCCCCAGTGAAATCCATTCAGGCATGGTGGGTATCTTTTCTGACGGTGCAGCATTTGCCAACAGATGCACCATTTGCAAGAGGCAAGCTGAGAAGGCATTTCAAATCAGCAAAGAGAGATGAATGTCAGTATCAAGGCCTCGGCTGCTCAGCAGCCTCTCCACACAGAGGAACGTGCAGGGGTCTCTCCATCCTGGTCATTTCTATGGCCCATGTGATGGGCCTAGCTTCATAGACTCCCAGAGCCGGTGGGAAGGGACCTCCACTGGTCTCCAGTCCAATCTCTCTCTTGGAGCAGAAATATCACAAAGGTATAAAACTGCTGGTGATTTTTCTCTTCAGTCTCCATAAACAAAGCAATAAGCAGTGAAGGACAACACCTTACCAGAGTTCCATGTTACATGGACTTCAGTAGTTTCCCTGGGAGGAAGGTGTGTGAGAAGCAGCACAGACCAGCACTTGTTATTTCCCCTGGGAAGAGGGCAGGAGCAAAGGTGTTTGGAGTTGGACACTTTCTCTTCAACTTCCATGCAGTATTCTGCACACACAGAGTATTCAAGGCAAAGCTGCTGTGAGTTTAAAGAGACCACCGAGCCTCTCTTTCTGAAGTGCAACTTTCATCCTTTCACAGGACTGTGATTTCTTTAACAGAGCAGGGACATTTGACACGTCTCACCAGGAGGCCATAGTTTTGAAAATATGCCAAGCTTTCTGCGAGAAGCCTCCTCACACGCCCACTCTGTCCTGAAGGCCTTCACCCACATAGTATTTTGGACTGAGGACAGAATTTGTGACCTACAGACCACAGCTCAGTCAATGAAGGGATCAAAGGAGACACATCTGAGTGGAGCCCATCACAGCAGCATGATCTACCCTCCAAAATAGTGTCCATGACTAAGAAGGGAAAGGAACATCAACAATCAAGTTTTTTCTCTCAGCAGCTTAGCAGTAGATATGTTGAGATGTGGATCTTCTCCAGACGTAAAGTGTCTTTGCAGTCATGATTGGATTGCTGAAATCAACCAAAAACTTGAAGAAAAAGTACTTAACTGTTATTCAGCAGAGTTAGCTTCAGCTCAGCAAAGAGTCCCTGTGCACTGGCTGAAGGCTCTCCTTGGAGTGCACCATTGGTTGCACAAATGCTCTCGGGGAAGCTTTGAAACTTATCTGGATCCTTCTGTCACAAGAATAAGGTGGGCTGAAATTTAAATGTTTACATCTGCTTGGAGACAGTAATGCTCCTCTGGTGGCCAAGCCAAAGTTACACACACAAGGAGATTATTTTCTTGAAAAAGAAGAAAAAAAAAAAACCAGGAAGTTGAGAGAGTCAGCCAAGAATTGGAAAAGCTGGTCTGGAAAGACACCGAGAAAATGTGCCTTTAACCCAGGAAGGAGGTAAGGGGAGCAAAACATGACCTCCTCATGAGGAACACCAAGAGCGGTGAGACTTGCTTGTGGGCAGAAGTTGCAATGCAGACGTTGGCTTTTCCCAAAAGGAAGGGAATTCTATAAAGACATCAAGACTTAGTGTTTAGATAACTGGAACTTTCAAAGGAATATCAGACTTCATTCATTCAGAATATAATGCAAGACAGTCCAAACTAATTTTGCCTTGCTTTATATTCCTGACTGGAACACCATGCAAATGCAATTCCCAAAGTAATTAATTTTAAAGACAGTATTGAAAAGGCAATTTTGTAGTAAATTTATATTTTAGGTTAAGGTTTCCCTTCTCAGGGAAACACAATGTTCCTGAGTACTACCAAAATTACCTAAGAAGCTCTGATAAAATTTTAAATTAAAGGTTGACGCATGTAGCTTCTGTATCATACAGAACTGAAACAGCTATTGTATGTGAAAAAATCTGCTTATATTACAAGGAAAGCCTGGCCAAGTATACTACAACAAAGAGACATTTGGATGTAGTGAAGTTCATCTTCACCCCACAATGCATTTCTGTCAAAATAGCACTGAAGAATTTTACTAAATAGTAAAAACTTTTAAATTTAGTGATCTGGTCTTGAGGAAGCTTATACGTGCTTTCTATCCAGAAGATTTGTAGCAATAAGTCTTGTCTTGATTTTGGCATTTATTGACAGCCCTACAACATGACAAATTGAGTAACAGTGAGCCTGCAAAATCTTTCAGTGCATTGCAACTTTTTCTAGGAAGCTGGCCCATTGGTGTTTCTCCATCTTCATGTAGCAGGAAATAGGAAAATTCACTGCAGCTTCTCTCCCCTTTCATCTGTCCAGGGAACCAGACCTCCAAGCAAATAACCTCCAGTGCTGAGGCAGTTTGAAGCACTTCGCAAAGCCATTGCACAAAGAAACTGGGTAAGACAATTGAGGAGTGAAAAGTTTGCCATGTGTTTAAAAACCTGCTTGTGAAAGGGACTAGAAATACAGCATGAACAACTCTTTACAGTGGTTTAGTTATCAAAGGGTTTCTATCACTACAATAAGTTTTAAACCTATGACACATCAAAGAAAGGAAAGAAATTATAGAAGGCCCCTCTGAGTTAGTCTGTTCTCTGCTGCTGAAACCAGACTACAGCTGAGAGTTGTGGACTCCTGTTTTTTCATTTAAAATGTCACCATTTACACTGTTTTTCCATTTGTTATGTACTGTGACTGTTCATGGTGCTCTGTGTGATAACATGTTATAGCTATTAATAGCCACCAAACACAATAAATCCCTATTACCTGCTGTTACAGGGAGGCAGAGAACTTCTTCATGTAATGAAAAATACTGAGAAAAACACACAGTGCACAGTTCTGAAAGTATTTCAGAAAGGTTTAAGACAGCAGGAAGATTTTGTTTAAGGATTTAGCTTTATCTGACAACCAAATTGTAATATTAAATCCTCCTGAAATCTGCCATAAAAAATTCAAGGCTAGTTATTATTAGAAGTGCTAGTCTTGGCACTTGTTGAGAGAGATATGGGAGTTTGACATCTTGCTCTGGTTAGGGGAAAGATATTAATATGCAGCTAGGCTAAGGAGCAGGGGAAGTTGTTCTGGTTAACACCATGTGATATGCATCGTGACCTGAAGAGAAAGCAAGCCTTTTTCCATCTAAAAAGCCTGCAGGCAGCCAAAACCTGCTTGTGTGCAGTTAAATTCAAGGAGTTAAAGGCAAAAATCCAACAATGGGACCTGATGGGCAAAGTGCCATGGGAGGCGGCCCTGGAGGGAAGAGGGGCCCAGGAAAGTTGGTCCACGTTCAAGGAGCGCCTCCTCCAAGCTCAGCAGAGGTGCATCCCGACGAAGAACAAGTCGGGCAAAAAGGCCAGGAGGCCCGCGTGGATGAGCAAGGAGCTCCTGGACCAACTGAAAGTGAAGAAG
>JAAGAY010141651.1:0-19332 GCA_011801015.1 Ardeotis arabs | reverse complement strand
CTATACAACAAAAAAAAAAAAAAAAAAAAAAAAAAAAAAAAAAAACCAAACAAAAAAAAAACCCAAAACCAAAAAACCAAGAGAGTCTGCACCTTAAATCATCTAATTGATTATAGTACCTACCCCTGTGGGCTACAGCTGCTGCCTTAAAAATCCTATCCGACCCAATTCATCTATGCTTACTTTTATTTAAAGCACGTTATTGACAGATTCTTTCTCCAAGCTCTTAGAATAACACTGAGTAACAATAAAAATGCAATGATCTAGAAAAAACAGCTTTCCTCAGGTTTTCACTGTTAAAATCTGATATTCCAATAGGGAGATATGGAACATGGTCATTTACTGCCACAGCCCACACGTTCCTTCCTGCATCCTCCGCTCCTCCCACCAGATTCATACACTACGTTACCTTGCCATTAGACTAGTACTCCTTAAAAATCCAACTTTCAGCCAGGATTTTGTTGGCCATTAAACAACTGCATTGTTCAGATTTATATAAGCCAAACTAGACATAAACGTAAACAAAACATAAATAAGAAAACCAATAAAACCCATTACTTGTATAACTCAAAATGTAATCGTACAATGGCTATTAAAATATTCCACACCTTTTCTGTAAGGGATAGCATCTAATGTATCACCGCCTGTTTCAGATATGCAGGAAGCCAGCAAAGCTGCGAGGGATGTGGTGTGATTACTCAATAACTTCATTAACTTATTTGGTAACTACACAGAGATAAATTATACAATGCAGAATACCATGTACTTCAAAATAGGTTCTATTTTTCTTACAATGCTATTAAATGCTTTAAATATACTTTAGAAAATTTAAAGATAACTGTCTTGGAATAAGTAGCAGTTTGATGCCTAGGCATGTGTGCCACCCAGCTGAATATGTAGCGTATATAACAAACAGAGACAACAGGAGAGGGTCGGCTGCATCTGCTGACATCCATCGCTCTTCTCTTCAACCCAAGGAAAGCCCCCTATGGGAGGAAAACTACTCTTCATTAAGAATGTCTCCATTAAAATCCTATTGAGTCAGAGGGTACTGCACCATTTGAAACCCTTCGTAGGCAGTGTAGCATCGTCCTAACCCACATTAGCGCCCTTCTAACTAGTCCGCCTTTGTAACTCATCTGCAAAGTTTTGTTCCTCAGGTTCCCTCAGAAGCTGAGGAGGGCTGTTACCACCCTGCTAATCAATGCTAATCACCCACTGCCAAAGTGGCTGCTTGGGGCAGGTGCTAGGATCTTCCCTGCAGATGGTGTGGGTGTCACTCAACTTTTCCAAGCTCAGATCAGGGGTGAGCTGTCCCACAGCCAGCAAGTGTGCCGCTCAAGGGACAAAATGCTTTCGTAAGCCTTCCAAGGCAAAAACCCATCAGGTTCTACATAATACCAATTTCCTAAATGGTAGTTACACAGCATAATGATCCATGCTGCACTGAAATGAAATGTATACTCAAATACTTCATTTGATTTTCTTTCTTTTTGAAAAAGGTGTGCTAAAAAGTAGATATGGGATCCAATGAGCCAGTATGCCCTAACAGAACAGCCACAGAATATTAAGAAAGAAATGTCGTAAGAATATCAAGAATTACCGTAGCACTACATCATCACATTTCAAAATATTACAAGCAGCACTAGTTGTTACCTTCTAAGCAATAGCTTAAAATTATTTGTGTGTGGATGATGCAATGACTGTTCCATGTTGTCTAGGGGAGACAAGAAGCCCTTGACACCTTGGTCACTACATGTGAACAACGAGGTAGCAGCACAGCGATAGCAGGGCACGCAGCACCTGCTGTCCTCAGCAAGCGGGTTGGTGCCTTGGGACTCGCTGATCATTTGGAAATTTGCTGCCACGCCCATAGAATGCTAAGCAAAGATATCATGGTTAACATGGTGTTCACTGAAATGCTGCACGATGGAGTGTTGCTAATGCATATCCAGTGTGAGGGGTCAAATTCCTGTTCTTAATTATTAGGCTGAGTCTGAGGGCTGGATCAGACCCTCAATCTCTGTATTAAGAGATACATATTAGAAGATATTAGAACGTATTTCCTATGTTTTCAAGACGGATGTGCATCCAGGATAAAGGCATCTGATCTGAAAATTATAATAGCTTTTTATTTATACTATTTCATTTGTGATAATAATTTTGAAATATTTGTAAGTTCTAGTTTTAAGACACAGAGGACGAAATTCAGTGACCAAGGAAGCTTACAAACTTTTTTTTTTTTTTAAGTACTGTGGTAAATGTGCAAGAGATTGAAAACCATACAGCTGATCTCTTTCACAAATAGCTTATTATCCACCCAGTGAGGACAGAGATTCAGTAATGGAGTACAGGAATGTTTAAGGAGGATTAGAGATGGCTCTGAGGAATGCTCCAAAGGGAGGAGCAGAAAATGGTAAAAAGCCAATACAGGAGTATGGAATAGTACGGAAAAAGAGGCAAAGCTAAAAGGTGAAAATCTAATTGGGGAAAATATGCAAAGGGTAAGCAAGGTAGATTAATGAGCTAAAAGATAAAGACAAATTATTATCAGGACTTCAGAAGATGCTTTGACTGCTGGGATCAGATGCAGTAAAATTCAGCGATGGCACTGAATCACTTCAAGAGAAAAAACTAATAATGTTTGGAGTTGTGGGAATGGAAGATTTCTCATCAGATCTCTACAAAACAATTACCAAGGAAGGTGAAGGACAGTAGAAGAATAAAGACAAGACAAAATTTAACTGTATTGTAGAAAGAAAATCATAAGGCTGAGGTAAAAATGGATAGAAAAAAAAAAAAAGCAGGTAATATGTGAAGCCTGGAAAGGAAAAGTGCAGCCATCAGTGGAAATCAAGAAAAATGGTAATTGAAGAATTTGGAGAAAACATGATGAGAAGCCCAATTTTGAAAACACAGCTGTATGGCCACATATTTTCTTTCTTTGCATTGTTTTTTTTTCTTTCTTTCTTTCTGTCTTGGTTTTAAAGTAGCCTATCAGAATGGTGTCCAAGTGTTACAGAACAAACATCATTTGCATGATTCATTTTTGGAGTATTTCTCAGAATATTTTCCCTATTATCTGAACAATTACCTTTTTTCCATTAAAATATATCATTGGTACCTAACTGATGTTGTATTACTTCTCCTCTGTTCGTCTTTCTATTTGTTCCAGGCAGAAGCTGTACCATTTTTTTTCACAGAAAACAATACCATGTGAATAAAGGTTTTATCTACACACGTCCTCCCTCTTCCTCCTCCATTACTTTTGTACGAGCGATAATTTTTTGTGCTGCACTCTGCAAATACACACACTATTGTACAAAATTGATACTTTAGCCTTTTTAGCATTCTCTTTAGGATATGGAAGCCTGGTGTCTCTGCAGATACATTATGAAATGATTGATTCTGCAAGAGTATTCCTTTGTACTTTTGAACATTTTAATGATATGAAAATAAATTGAGTTTGGTACTTTCCATCCTTTTTCTTTCTTTTCTCTCTGAGGGGAACAGGCAAATTTTTTCTCTCTCTCTCTCTCTCAAAAAAAAAAGCTATCACACTTCAACCATTAGTGTTCTCACTGAAATTGCGAAGCATCACACTAAATGTACCAGCATCCCTCTGACAGACATTTAAGAGCACCTACTCACTAGTGTAATGGAAAAAGTTAGTGATTACATATACTGAAGTGATTGAGCCAACAATGACTGTAATGGAGGGAAAAAACCTTGATTAATAACAAGTGCCACTAAAAGAACAGATTGTTTTATGAGGAATGAATCACAAAAAAGTAGCAATACAGTATGTCATTGTCCACTGGATGAGAATTGGTAAGGGAAAGAATGAAAAGCCAAATGCCTGAAGATCAGTAACAGTTTTGCTAGAAAGATTTTAAAATAAATTTCTCCTTCATCTCCTCCAATTCACAGTGTGCAGGTGTAGCGGAATAGGTATTACGCTGTTATATTTTTCTGGAAATCTCTTCTATGTTAACTCTGCTGCTGTTTTCACAGTTTACTTAACTCATGTGAAACTAAGGATGATGCAGTATGATTTACCACAAAGCTCTGGCTTTTGTACATTAGGTTAGCATACCAGTTCTATAAATTAAATTCTGTGTGTTTATGTACTTCTAAACACTGAAATGTACACACACACACCCCGGTCTTTGAATAATGTTGATCCAGTTAATACACAGGACAAGAAAACCTTTTCATCATTAAAGAAGGCAAAGCTTCAAAATAGGGATACAATGCATGTTTTAATCTAATGCCAGACATTTGCATACAAGTGATGTTCAGCGGTGAAGAAAAATCAGTGTCTAAGCGAATCTTTCACTATGATTCCATGAAAGCCCTTTTATTTAGGCAAACATCTTGATTTTTCTAAAAGATAAAATGTATGGGTTTAAAGAACAATCATAAAACACTGACATATCTCAGCAGTATTGGTAATCTCATGATACTGTCAGAAGCATTGCATCCGACAAAGTTTGAGAACTGTCCCAGCCAGGAAATCCCATACAATTGGTAAAACTCTATATAGCCATCAGCAGAAGACTGGTAGAGGATTCTGCAAAAATCAACTTGCTTGTTATTTACAGCAAATACTAGCAAACAGAACTTGAGAAAGACTTTAAGTCAAAAAAAAAAAAAAAAAAAAAAAAAAGACAACCCCCAAAAAACCCAACCCCCAAAAGAACCCCAAAACCCAAAACTCCCCCCCCTTTAGATCCCCCTCCGATTGTGCTTCTTACCTCCAAAATAATTTAGAGGTAAGTTCTGAATTAGAAATGATAGTTTTGGAGAAATTATTGTTTTATTAAATACATAAATCAGCTTTAAAAAATACATTTTAGGAGTCACTAGATCTGGTTCCAAAATAATTTTGTTACTTTACCACAAAATTGTTGATCATGACTGACATACACTCTATAGCCATATTTTACAACCATCCATGTGAGACTGAGACAGCACAAAAACATACATCACCACTCTTCTGTGAAAGCAAGGGATAAGCATGCCTCCTCTCTCAGCTAACTTCAAGGAGAGCCAGGAGCTGCCTCCACCACCACCAATGGTACCCACGGTTTCTCTTAGTTTGGTTCTTTAATAAAGCATCTCAAGATGCTTTATTGACATGTTAGAGACACAACAGGAAGCCCATGAGTTGCCAACAGCTTCAACCTGACAGCGCTAATCATCAGAACACAGCTCTCACCTATACATTCTTGGGCCAATTCTTCTGTACTCATCCACTACGGCACCAGCATAAATCAAAGCAAATACTGCCGAGATGTAGTTCTTGGTCCATCTCCCATTTGTGCGTGAACACTACTTTTTGCACTCAGTGCACTGCATCCCTCACTTCAAAGTATATTCACAACACAAGTCTCCCGACTACTTTCTCCAAAAAGTTACAGAGCAGGCAGGCTGTACACACATGGTAGAAACTGTGATAGTCACCAGTAAGTCTGGCATCAGCAGCAGCAGACGATAATGGAAAATCACCCGTGCTGCTACCGTGTGCAGTTCTGGGTATAGACTTAATCAACCTATTCCATTGCTTCTATTTTTTTAGCAATTTTTTACTTGTTAGAGTGCTTAAATGAAATAATCATAGCCTGAATGACTTATTCAGTGCATATTTGTTTCTAATCTCAGGGAAATGAAAAGAACTACTTTCTTAAGAACTACAATCCTGGCCTCTTTAGCAATGACACTAACCAGATATTGGCCTTCTCCCTGAAAACATAAAGATTTGTCGCTCTACAACAAATTGTTTCAGACGCACTGTCAGAGTATTGCAGCTTGAGAAACCTATTTGGTGAAACAAGAAAAAAAATCTGACTGCAGATAAATATACAATTAGTCCCACCCTGCTATTGTTGTAAAAGCAGCATTTGCAAATAAATATATACACACTTCTTGGAGGGATAATGTTAATTTGTATATTAAGAATACAAGAAACAGCTGAAGTTAACGATGGAATATTAAAGAACTGGGTAAACAGTCTGCGAATGGTACATTGACGATGTGATCGGCTTTGCCTCTGCAGAGTGCTTGAGTATTCTGGCTCTGAATCAGCAGAACACTTAAGTAACTGTCTTAATAGGATAATTACACCAATAAGTATAAAAGTCATTCCATTGATTTTAGTGGCATGACTCAAACCTTAGTGCATGCACACTTTAAGTATTTTCTCTGCACGGTGACCTTTAGCGTCCATCTAAACAGGAGCATATGTTTAATTCTCCTTTTGTAGATATTCCTGACCTCACACTGAAGCTTTCTATTCCTCTATTCCACAGATATCTCCATACTTTATTTTGAAAACAACGTAAAAGCTTTCCTTTCACTGTCGTTTAAAACTGAGCTTCTTGCTGCTGCAATAAAACAGGCCAGCAACCTTAATGGAATAGAAATAGGAATTGGGCAAAATCCATATTGATGACACTATTATTAATAAATTACCTACTGTGAACTTTCCATGAATTATTGAAGCAAATAAATCCTATTTTAAAGCATTATAGATACTAGATAATTTATAAATATGGGACCATTGAATTATAATTCAATTTTTTCCCCTGATCTCTTTCTGTATTTCCATTTCCAAATGGCTTTAAAAATATCCATGCAGGATTATTGGGTACAGCTGTTTATATATGAATTTGAATGCTCCTACTTTAATGCAGCGTTGTCAAGCTTGCTATATACCTGATGCACTGCAGGTACTGTAACAGGATGGCTGCTTATCCAAGAGTCTGCTCTGTGCTGTGAAGTGGTTCTTTGCACCGCGCTTTCTAACAAGACACACACACACACCCCCTTCTGCACCAGCACTTCCACTTACCCCCATCCCTCGGCTCCTGGATGGTGAATGTGTAATTCTGTTCTAGAGACCAAGAGGGGAAAAGGCAGGTGAAATGTGAAGATGTACGTCAAGCATTCAGACAACTTTTACTGGCAAGTGACCTTTCTTCTAGAAGTTCACTTCTGCTCTCTAACAGTTGATGGCTCCCAGCAGTTATGCCATCAGATTTCTGGAAGAGAATCTCAAAGTTCTCTGAGTAAGCAATGACCGTAGACGTGCCCTGCCTAAGGCTAATTGGGATGGCAAAGGTATGGCTAAGCATCCAGCATGCTGATGTCCAAGTGCTGCTGCCTGAATTCTGGCAAAAGGCACTGAAATAAGTTTGAAATTCTCCATTCCTTCTTATTCAACATGCCTGACGAGATCCACTGGACAAATGTGCAGAACCCACAAATTTTATACCTCCCAGTGATGGAAACTAGGAGCTGGGTGACTGTAGTGGGTCTGTACCTATGCGGTTGAAAGAAAGAGTCCTCCTGACACCGGGGACATGAGAGAAATATCTCCAATGGGGTTTTCTGAAGAAGTCAAGGAGAAAAATCTCCTGAGAAATCTAGATTTCCTCAAGTTGCTGGCCCTAAACTTCTTGATACTATAAGGAACAAGCCACTCTGCTAAAACAGTTTTGATATATCTAGCATTATTCTCTTGATATGTTTTTTATGTTGAAAATAAAATGTAAAATCTTAAATGAAGGAATTCAAAATGCAGGGACAAGCTGCCTAGGCTTGTAAAGTTACAGAGAGCCTAATGTAAAATACTGTGCATTGGAATGATCTATTTTTATTCCAGTAAATGCAATTTCTCTTTTCTGCCTGCTGTGTTTCAGACACAAATCAAAATAAATCTGCAGTAATTAAATTAAGAGCTTACACATGCTGTTTTGGTTTGTTTTCATACAGGTTTTTTCCACTTGACACCTTTTTATATTTTTTTTTTCAGCTGAATTTAATAAAGGATGGTACCACCAGGACAGCGTTGTGTTACCACTGTTTGTAATTTACTACCTACGTAAGTCCTGACCTGCAGCACCTATTCTTCTTCTTTCAAGTACTGAGCTACTTGAGCTAAAATACATACATATACATATACATACATATATATATATAGACATGAGTGCAATTGTAGTTTTAAGATTTAGAAGAACGCCTACCAGGGATTAGGATGAGATCAGTTCATTTACAGAGTTTTATTTAAATCTCTGGAGGCAGAACTTCAGTATATTAAGTCACCTGAAAGCTACATAACAATTAGTATCCAAGAAAATCTCCAAATATTTTTTCTGGGAACAGAAAGAAGAGTTGCAGTAGAAGTTGCTGCAACAAAAGAGAGATGCTCAGACTGTTAATTCTAATGTATTTTTTTTTTCTTAGCTGTTAAAAAAAATACTCAAATTATCACTACAAGGCACTGTTATATGTCATCTTAAGTGCAGTTAAACTCTGACAGTAGTCTTTTAGTGATCACGTGCTGTTGAGGAATGGAGTGAATGCTGTGCTCCTCTGTCTCATTGCTCCAACTCCAAAATGCAAGTGAGGTTCAAATGTGCACACAAACTCGCTTGGCAATTTGAGCAAAAAATCTTGAAACAACCATCTTACTGCAAGCCTGTGGTAGGATTTCACCAGGATAAGTGGCACCTTTGAGCCCTTGTGCCTAAAACAATTTGCGTTCTTCCAGTGTCTTGACGTTTCTAGCCTTGCTGTTCACTGACAGCCTGAAAAGGACAATTCAGTGCTGGTTTCCTGCTCAGCAAGGCAACAAAGCATCCAACCCCACCAGTGTTCAAACAGTCTGGGAACTGCTCTTTGGTGCCACAGGCCTCCCTTCTGCTGGAAAGCATCAATGTCAGCAGGATATGATCACTTTTGAGGAAGTCTAAGTAAAATGTGTAAGGTAGGATATACATATATTTAACCATTTATTGCCTTTTTGATGCTAGCAAAATACATCACAGAATGTACTCTCAAAATCCTTCTAATGCTAGTAAAAGTACCTACTACCATATTTATAGATATGATATATAGTAATCAGCTTCATTTACTCCAAAATATGTTTTCTCTGTAAAATCAGAGCATACAGGCAGAAAACAACAAAAAAAAAATATATATATATTGTCTTTGGTCAGCGCTGATCTTTTGAATTATTCATTTTATCTTTCCTGTTACTGATTCACTGGTTTATAGAATGTGTTGGAAGAAGTAAGAAGCATCTCCACCACATACGTGCTTTTGCTAGGCTAAACTCAGATGATTAAGCTAAGTTAATACATCAGTGGCTTGTAAAATGAGACTTTAAAGACTGTAAAAGAATCTGAATTGCCTAAGAATACATTTATCTTAAAGGACAGAACTCTGGAATACTGCAAGAAACTGTCTTCATGGTGAATTAGTCAGGAATTGCACTGCTGGAATTCTATAGCAACTTCTATTTTTTTATTTTATGTACGTAACTAAAGGAGCAACGACATTTCACTGCTTAATAGTTCAAGTTATGTCTAAGAAATGCTTTAATTCCCCCTTTAAAAACAGATATCAGAGGTAGCAACAAGGAGATTATATAAGATCACTATTCAAATGGTAGGGTACATGTGCATGTGATTTATAGCAGCGGACAATGTGAAAAATATCACCTTTGCATCATGGATTTCTACTGATATCACAGGGAGGTTTTGCTGCACAAAAGAATAAGGAATGAAGTGTACTATTATCTACTTTGCTATCTCCAAAACTTACACTGACTCTGCAAACACATCTTGAAATCACTACGAAATATATTGCAAATGCATCTTTAGCCTGTAAAAGTTGGAATGAGGTTCCAAGTGAGACAAGTGAATGAGACACAAGCATAACAATTTGCCAGGCACTGTCTGACAATGGATAATTCAGTAGTTCCTACCCTACATTAAGCCATCTTGGCTGGGGGTAGTAAATACAGAAAAAAAGTTTTACATTGTTATGCAGAACACACTAAAATTTAAACAAACACTTTATGGAATTACAGGGGAGGGAGGAAGAAGGGGGGAAAAAAAAAAGAAAAAGAAAAACAAAAAGCCTGTCAAATACAGCTAAGGCTTTGTTATTGGACATTTGAATAGTTGGCTATTCCTCCTTATCCATATTGACAGTTGTTGGGTTTAGCCTTTCAACAGTGTAAAATGGCTTGAACATTGAACACAATCATTCTAAGAAATTTTCTATGCCCAGGCAAGGTGAATACTGCTGTTAGAAAGCTGATTTTATTCTCAGAAGATCTGATGAATCTTTATCTCCTCTTCGGAGATTGTGTCTTCGTTTCCTTTGGATTCTTCAGATTCTTTCAAAGTTCAGATCAAGTTAGGAAAAAGCTCAAGATGGACCAGAGACCTGATGGAAGCTTAGCCTCAAAATGTAAACTCTAGAGCTGGTAAGCTGCAACCCGTGAGCATTTTTTTTTTTTTTTTTTTAACAAAACCTTATGGATGTCCAAGAGGTTCCACAAAAAATGGAACCCAGCAAAGGAATGATTAGTTTCCACCATCATAGCAAAACTGTTATCCATTTTTATCTCAGTTTAAAAGTGTCTAGGACTGAATGCTCATGGAGATCTAGCTTCAGGAGCTTACCGGAATGTGTTATTAATGTTTGTAAATTGCTTTCACAACCTTTAACGAAAGTGAAAAGGACAGTATTCTTGCAAAGTATTTTTCATTGATTGCCTGGAGATTCCCAGCAGTCGGTCTCCTATTTCACTATGGCAATATTAATAGAGAATCTCTGATATGAGAACCAGCAGAAATGAATGTTTAAGATCCTCAGAGCAAGCCTTCCACTGTACAGAGGAGAAGCCTTAAGCATTTTAAGTGTTACTATATCTAAAATAGAAACTGCAAAGCATGCTTTATCTTTCATAGCTTGTAAATCCAAATGCATCTTGAAAATATGAATACCTTAAAGACGCATTATACAAATTATCCAGGAAACCACATTTCATCTTGAAGGCCTGCAATACTATCAAGGCTTGGCAATGGCTAGGAGCCATGTGTTGACACACATTGCATCTGCTTAAGGAGTTCACTGCAGAACCCTTCCCCAATTGTACCAGCCAGCAGGAATTTATAAAATACCAACATAGGACATGGTTTATGAGAGTGATGTCTAATCACATACCTAGTACACACCTTAATAACACAGATAAGTCAAAGTCTTTCATACATAGCATAAGGTTTGTTACTGTTCAATAAGAACAATAAGCTATCTCATAAGCAAAATGGATGTTTTTCTGTGTTTACCATTGAAACTGCAAATATAATAAGCCATAAAGCACGACTGCCAACTACACATACAATAATGTTTTTTGGTTTTAAACACAAAAGCTATAACCTGAAAGTAAACGTTCCTACTTCTGCAAGACTGAGCTTCTGGTTTTAATATCAAACACCAGCATCTTGCAAAGAAACAGGATATATGTACCATGAGGAAGATGGAGATGTTCAGAGCACACAAGGAGGAAGGCAGTCTGGTTTCCTGAACAGAATTCCAGGGATAATTCCCTGTATTCACAAATTTTCTTTGTGAATCCTCCTGTGTTTAAAAGGTGCAATCTCTGACAGAAACACCTCTCCAAACTTGACACATTCATTAGGTCTCTTTCTGTTACAGTCCTTCAGAGAAGCTTACAAAGTGGCCTTCCCTTAGTCAGGATATTTTTAAAATCCTTTTTATCTGCAAAGTCATGTGTTTTCACTACCTTTCAAAATTCTATCATCCTATTAATGTCAGTCATCGGGCTAAAAAAACCCCTCTCATGTCGGTCAAGAGGTCAAAAACTATTGGGCAATACAGACACACAGACATCCCACCCATACATATACATTACTGTAATCACATAAGCCTTGTTTTTGTTAGGAACCACAACAAAACTTTGACTGTTTTCAGTGTCAGTAGGGGTCCCATTTAAACTGCATATGTACTTAGCACATTACTCATTTTAGGCACTAATTCAGTGTAAGATTTTTTTTTTTAATGTCATCCACACTCATCATGGTAAGGTAATTATGCTTGTAAGAAGCCAACAGTTCCTAGGGTTATCTGTTTTAAGTTGTTAACATACCTCACTAACAGAGTTTCGAAGAAGCAGGGAGGTTTTGAAGGTGGAAAAGTTAATTTTAATTTTTTTTTTTTTTTTTACACAAGAAAACAGAGAATCTTTAAGGCATTAAATTTGAGATATCTGTTGAAAGAATAGCTTTGAAACGCAGTTATGAGGCACTGAAAGAAAGCTGGAGAGCTACAGACAAATCAAGTGTGGTTTTTTTTCAAAATCTGTTAAGAGTAATTAATTTAAGTTTAATTAAATTTTTTTTAAGACGGACTCTGCTGCTAACTAATTCTAGGTAAGCACCTCTTCTTGCTTACAGAAGAAACACTAGGAAGTAATTTTTATTAAATTATACAAATGGTTTTTGTTTCATCAGCTTTTCAAGTCTCAGAGACCCGTGCAATGAGATCTGTACTGTAGCTGCTCCACAAATGGATTATTCAGTCAAATTCTGTAAGATCAAACGTCAGTCAAAATGGTTTCCTGTGAATGTTCCCAGCTTTTAGCAGAAATGGTGCCCTAGATGGGCAATATAGAAGACAACTGTGCTGTAAGACGCAGTTACAGTAAAATGGGATTTAGAAACCATGAAGTTATTTGGCAAGCCTCAAGAATTTACATAGTATATCCAACAATCAACATACGTAAGAGTAGTTTCTGACAGCAATTGTAGAAAATATTTTAGGAACGCTTGTAACAGTCAGTTATGTATATTGTCAAGTCCAGAAGCACAACTCTCTCTCAGCAACATGTGCTTTACAAACATACCTACTAAACCCTGTTTTACTTACCACTGACAACTACCACCAGCTATTTTCTGCACGGTCTATGGCTGTTCCATAGTCTGATGATGCCGCGTTCAACACTTTTCCTCCGAAACTTAATCATACCCTTTATGCAGCTAGAAAAGCAAAACTATAAATAGTATTGTTGAGAGAGACTCTAGATAAGATAGCATGCTTAACAGTCCCAAACCAAATACATGATATTGTATGTTGAAAAAGCGAGAAGCCAACAAACTTTCTAGTCTGCTAGTTTTCATATAAGGGGACTGAGGTGAAAGGATATTCAGGAGCCACTGAGCCTGGTCTGCACTAGCTAGTATCAGTTTGAACCTAACGCTTGGCAGACATCTGACAATGCAAAAAACCATAAGTGAATGGGAAAAATAAGAACAGAGACCCCAATATTCTCTCTTGGCGATTGTCAGCAACAACTACAGAGGTGGCCGCTGCAGGCTATGCTTTTCAGACTCAAAAAAGGCTCATTTTTCAAACCATATCTCCCTTACATTCTTATCCCATCAAGGCTAAACCACTTTACTACTCTTTGTCACCTCTAGTTACGCCTGCCTTGTATATTATTGCAATCCCAAGTGACATAGCAAAAGTAAATTCCAGGTATTTTAGAAAGATCAGTTATCAAGAACAAAGGGTAGCATAGCTTTAAGTGCTGAAACGGGCGAGTTTTAATATAGTACCCAACATTGCATTATGCATATTTGGAGAACATAAATCTAGACTGACACAACACTTAATTTTAAATAACTTCAGAAATGCTAATTATATTCATCAATGTGTCAAACAATCTTTCAAAGGACTCCACAGTACAGAGAGGTGCATTTTGCAATTCCAGAGCTCTCATTTCTATCAGTCATTTGTATCCTGTGGCTACATCAACAGTAAATCTCTTAAATACAAACAGCCAAATCCTCAGTGTAGGCAAGAACGCAATGGTAGTTACAGATCCCTTAGAATTAAGATGCCTAACATGAAACATTTAGTGCTCAACAAATAATTTTTTTGTGTCATTGATCCTGGATATTTTTTTTTAAAGCTACTTTCTGTTCCTTTGACAGATGCACTATGCTGCGTTTCATTACTTTTTCTCCTTACCTCGTTCTTCTTTTGTTTTAGATAAGTAATGAGGCTTTCGGAGAAGATTAAGTACTGGCAGGTAAAGCAATGGTCCAAACACGGTTTTAATTGGAACCTCAAATCCTGTGGAAAAAATAAGAAATTAAACCATTAATAATTTAATTTTACCACAGACAGTGAGTTCATGTATCCTGTTTTAGGCAGCTTTTACTATATTTCTTCATATTTTATTTCAACAGGTATACAATCTACTAGTCAAATCACGTTAAAAATAAGATTATTACCACAAGATTCCAGTGAGGTATACACAGCTGCTAAGATGTGCAGAAACAAACAGTTCTCATCTAGAGAATAGTCCACTGATTACTAGTAAGAAGTCAGAATTTACTTGATTAAGCCTTAAGTCCAAAAAAAAAAAGCTTTTTTCTGTAAAGTCTAAAAATCTTCCAATTTCTGTATAACATTCATATTATTGGTTTTTGATGCTGCTATAATATGCTCTTTGCCCCATGAATGCATGACAAAGTACAACCATTCCATAGCGATATCACTCAAACGCAACTCAGACATAATGCTAAACAATTCAAGCTTTGAGACAAAAGACAGTCGAAGAAATGTCATTTCTCTTGAGATTGTCAAAGGCTCTAAACATAAATACCTCCATAAAAGAAAACCATAAAAACAATTTTTTAGAGTCAGAGGTTCTATGTTGTAATATTGGGCAAGCGGCAACGAAATAACCAGCAAAATAAAACAACTCAGTGTATCAGTAACCTGGTTATTTCTGAGAATAAGACATTCTTGCATTAGTAAATTTTATACAGACATACAGTACAAAAAAATCTCAGATAGATCAGAGAACATATCTAAAACTTTTCTGAGAACTTCACTTTGTATTTTAAAAGACCATGGGCCAAGGTTTTGATAGATCGTAAGAGGTGTTAATACAATTATTTCAAAGAACCAGCAATAAACCTTAACAAGTAACTAATCTGACCAACAGAGATGAAATTTTCTAGGTTCTCAAAGCTATATCGCGGAGGAGGCTGTGTTTAATTTTCTTACTTCGCTGTTGTCGTACAGCAAGCATATGTAAATTTAATTTGGGATTACAGTCAAATTTATGTACCATGACCTCAGTCACACCAGGCCACTGGAACTCAATAGACATTTTGTAGTAGGCAACCAGTTACCAATAAGTGTGTTCAATTACACATATTGCTGTTATTTAATGCAGCAAATATATCTAAAGCCCATGCAGAAGGTGACATTTGGAACTGCTGTAAGACCATATATTTAGAAAAGCTCCTTTTATAATGATAGTTTGGATGGGTAGTGAATTTACTGTTTGTTAATAGAGGGCTACAGTATGTACCCTCAGGAGTTTTAAAGAATAAACTGATGTTCATGACTAGAATGGGAGGCAATATTTTTTATTAAACTTTCTTTTCTAGAGAACAAATTTGCTGAATGTTTATCTGAACATTCCATCAGAAGCATTTCTTAGGATGAAGAGAGAATTTCTGGTCAAAGCAAGGATAAAATAGAAACAGAAAACCCGTGTTCAAGTCTCTAGCCTGGCCAGTGTTGGAGAAACCTTAAAATCTTTCCCTAAATTAAAATTTTGTTTCCGAGTTCTACTCATGACTTAACCCACATAACTGCAAGCAAAAGCAAAGTCGTGGTCTGTAGTCAGATTATCTGTAATTTCCCTTCAAGAATGGATTAGCTAAAGGCACAGCAATACGCATGTGACAATCTGCTTGCAAGGCTACTTGGGATGGAAAGCGGAGGCAGTGTCTTTGCACGGCATGGAGACAACAAATCCTGCACGGACAAGATGAGAT
The DNA here is from genome assembly GCA_011801015.1 of Ardeotis arabs. Lineage (NCBI taxonomy): Eukaryota > Metazoa > Chordata > Aves > Otidiformes > Otididae > Ardeotis > Ardeotis arabs. Next base: position 3,655 of record JAAGAY010141651.1, on the reverse strand, counting down.
CTCTCTGCATCATACCCATCTGCCCCATTGGGGCCTCCCAAAAATCTCAAGCCAGAGGCTCACAGTACAGATGCTCCAAAGAGGGTGGGCAAGAGTCAGGGCAGACCAAGCCCGGCTGATGAGGCACTGTTAATAACCTTGGCATTCAACCAAATCTGAGCATAGTCATTCATAGAAGGGTCTGCATAATGCTCTCCAGTATTTCTAGCTGTTCAAGATCTTTTCCACTGCCCAGGTATGTCCACCTTCCCTCAGCCTGATGGATAACAAAGAAGAAATAGATGTTACCATTTTATTAGGTGGAAAGGCAGATTATGTAGGTACTAAAGGCTGGAGTGAGTACTGGGAATGAATTTTAACTGATACAGAGCTGGAACCAAAGAAGAGGCAGCCTACACTGTCAGCTAAAAGATGCCTAACATACAGATAATGTTCTGTCAAAAGTCCTAACATACAGATAATGGCATACCTATGGATTTCCATTGTGCCAGAGACAGGAAGAAAATGACACTCGACACTGGCAATTCAGCCTTAGAAATTTTTAGAGGTTAAGATTGTTTTTTCTCCTGAAATTAAAAAATGAGTTTGAGGGGCAAATGGGCTTTTTCTTCCTCAAAACAATTTTTGGTTCAAATATCATTCCCTCACTTACTTCTTCATCAATAAATAATTTTAAATACAACTACTGGACTTCTCTGTATACATTTCAAAAACACCTTGCAAACTGCAAGCACTCCAAGCAGCACTGCTCATTTTCGCACAAAGAAACATTTAAGTCAACCATTCAATACACAGCCATTCAAAGACATTACTAAAGTTTCACAGGAGGCAATTTTAGAGCCTGGTGTTCTAAATGAGACCCAGATACTAAGTCCTTGCCTATTTTTAAAAAAAGTATTTATTTGCCTATGGAGCTGTAAAAATAACAAATACAAAAATAACAGCCGCCACAATAGCCATCATTATAGTTTTCTGCCAAAGCCTGCCAGAAACAAAAAAGGATAATATCTTATCCTGAGTAGTAAAAGCAGGATGGAGTAGCTATTAGGCCCCCTCTGGATATATGTGAACCCTTGGGGCATTTGGATCTGATGCTGTATGCAAGAAACAAGAATATTCTGGTTGGGATCTATGAGAACAATAATTGAAAAAAATCAAAATTCTTGAATAGCTTTGACTATAAATATACTAATTGATGCTTCAGGCGTAGAAAATTCAATAAAGTGGTGAAGTACAGAGTAAAACAAGTCTCACAATGGTCTTCAAATTAATTCACATTCACAGAAATGTCATAAAGACAACTTTAAGACAGAGGAACAAACTCCATCTGACTAACAAACTCAATATTTATTTATAGAATAACCGCATTAACTTGATTTACTGTCAGCATGTTCTTTACTGCTTCAGCCGTTGTTTTACAACCATCAAATTTTTCAGCATTTGAAAGAGGGGCACACCTCGCCAAATTACAATTTCTTATAATATTAAATTTCTTATAAGTTTACCATGCCATGATGAATACGTGCTTGGAATGGAACAAGAGAAGAAACGACAGCATCTCCTCCACAGCATGCATTTGTGTAAGAATATACTTGAAAGAAAGAGTATGTGAGAGTTTGACATGCCATTGGGGTATGATTAAAAGCTCGTGAAAAAAAATAATTCAAAAAAGACAGCTCTGAATTTAACCACCACGGGGGAAAAGAGATCATTCACTTCAGACAGTCAGTCATTCACAGGTATAGCTGAAATCGTACAGAAGACATATTTTAAACCCTGGTGATTTAGATACAAATCCCAAACCAGGGAGACCCTCTGGGTGACAAAAATGCCACAAAGTTTAACTGGAGATTCGTTTTTCAAAATAATAATAAGCTCAAGCCTACAAACATATCCACTTCATATTGATAACATTGAATGATACAGAAAACTATGGTTTAGAAAAAAATAATCCAGGAGAAGAGAGATAAAACCCCACGTAGAATATGATTCTTTAGTAAAGAAGCAATCTTCTCCCCCAGGCTGTTTTCTATCTAATGCCATATCCGAGCCATGCTAACTCAGTTCTGCAGCAAAGGTCTGAGTTTATTCAAAGATAATGAGATTTGCAACCTAGACTATTTCATTTTTTATGTAATGCTACCTTTTAAGTGGGTATATTTCATTAAAGATATTCTTTCCTAAGCTTCAGAGTCTGTTCCACTTTTGTGAAATCCCTTTATTTCCCTTCCGACAGTGCTACAATTAGCCATCTACAGAGATCCAAAGCCAGCTGTAACTCACAGTACAATAAATATATATTAAAAACCCCACAATTTACATGAGCTCTCATCTTATCCAAAATTATCTTCAACAATTTCTTTTAAATAAAAAAAAGTAATGAGATGGACCCAAGTGTGAGAACATAGTATCTGGCATATGAAAAATCTCATTAAGTGAACAGCAGAACTGATGAAATCTGGTTCAGAGGCTATTTTTTCCTTCTGTGTAGATGCTTTGGAATCCAAGAAGTTCACGACTGAAGTTAAAATTTTCCAAGTGCAAATACCGATGATGTTTCTCCCCTGTGTGCAAGAGATGGAAGTGGTGTCTAATAAAGAGCATATGTGCGCTACAGCCTCAATGGGAGCATACATAAAAGCTGCTGGTAGGGGCTCAGCCACTGAACCCTCGACTGTTGAGAACTTTGAGGACTGTCAGCTTGCAGGAACTTACTGGCTTTGAGACTTCTATCTCTCTGTGAAATGAGTTTCAAAATAGTTTCAAAAGTTACCAGCAGAAAAACAGATTTAAGGGATAAACCTTGTTTCCTTAGCAAAAGAGACCAGAAATATCTTGCATTTTAGACATTTTCTGACTGGAATGAATAAAAGACCAATCACAAAACTGCATTAAACCGCATACTATGTTGGAGTGTGCTTAGTTGTGAGAATGAAGTCCAAATCCACTTGAAGTTAAAAGAAGTTTAGATGTTGACTTCAGCACAGTTAGAGTTTTGCCCTGGTTCTATATGCCCACGTATTCAGAGGACAGAATTGCACCAGCTTTTTGACACAGAATATCAGTAAGACCTGCAATGCTAAATCATTCCAACTCTTTTGAAAAAAAATCCACCTTTTAGAGGCTCATCCCTGTTCTCAATGAAATTGCTGCCAACAAGGAGACTTTGTTTCCCTTTTGGAGGAGAGGTGTGACGTCCTCACTCTTAATGCAAATACAGTTTAGGTTATCAATACTGAGATACCATGAATCACTTCTACTGCTCCTCAACAGTAATTATGCAGTAAGGCTTAAATTTGAATCAAAAGTCCCAGTCATTTTGCCTTAATATTAAAAACGTAATCTTGTACAACAAATTCTGCCACAGCATACTTGATATTGTTTATTCTCAGAGTGATATTTACTGTTTCTGTAAATCAACTTCTAGCTTCCATTTAGCAGCTGCTAAATATTTCTGTCAAATTGTTTAAATAAATACAAAAGAAAAGAGAAGATTTGTTGCGTGCCTGCTTTTGTATGTTTGTATCTTTTGAAATTAGCTGTAACAGTGCTTTTGTATTAATAACAAGCCATTAGCAACAGACTAAAGTGACTAGGAGATCATCTTTCTGTCTTTATAGAGCATGGATGTCAGCTGAGACCGCACACAGTCGTT
>JAAGAY010141650.1:0-31404 GCA_011801015.1 Ardeotis arabs | reverse complement strand
ATTCTATGATTCAGATAATCAGATAACATTATTACATGATATTTGAATCACTTTAAAGAGAGCAAAAGAAGTGGATATGTTTTGCTGTGCTGGTTACTTGAGGACAGATTTAGATTTGCTTATGCTTTCAGGCTCCAAGAAGTGGATTGAAAGCCTTTCCTGCATCTTTTTCTGTTTCAAAAGTTGTAGGATAACTTAGTTTCTTTCATAACCTTGCTGTATGGAATTATTGGGTAATTGAACCAGAAATAATTCTTCTAGCTGCAGTGTTTCTCTTAATAGTGTTTTGTTTGTATAGTGTTCTTGTTTAATCAATTTTGTTTCAATTTGGATTTAATTGGTATCTGTTTCATGTTCCTGTTGACTGCGAATGCATGAACAAAAGTAGTGTTTCAAGGGAGAGGCAAGTGAAGATGCAGAAGGGAATATCCTAGGTGGACATAAGGAGCGTAGGACTACTTCTTTCAGCACGGTGTCTGTTTCAGCACAGTGCCACGCCTTAAAGTAGCTGTGAAACTGATGTAAAACTGAGCTATGCACAAAGCAGATGTGCTCTGTGTCATGGCTGTTAGTGGTTTCTCTTGCTCTCTGCTTTAAAATTGGTGTTCAGAAATAGCTTACAAAATTGGGATCATGGCAGACTTTTCTAATTGTTTCTGAAGACAATAATCTTGACTGTAGGAACCAAAATGTGAGTGAAATTGAATTCTGGTCCTTTAGATGCTGACTTGGTGGAAGGTGCGTGCTGCCCTCTGATGGCTGGTATGCACATGCTTCTTCCTAATTCAGTCAGTCTATGGGAATGGAACCAATTTATTTTGGTTTGCATTTGCTGAAACACTTAGGATGATTATAGCTTATTTTTCTCTTTAAACTTGCATTGAATTATGAAGTTCACTCGAATTTGGGTGGTGTTCTGTGCAAACAGTTGTACTCCCGTTCTAGTAGTGTGCTTCTGTACTTCTAGACCTGAAATAGTGGTTTGTGCTGTGGCAGAAGCTGACTCAATTTTTTTTTTTTTTTTTTTTTTTTTTTCTTCTCATAGCTGATGATTTCAAATCTTGAAATTACATACTTTCGCTTTGTTTATAAAAAGTAGATGTTGCTGATGGGCACATTCCCTGTGTATTTACTAGAGGAACACTGTTATATTGGTAATATGATATACATGATACCATATGAATTTCACTTTTGAAATTTGGTAACTTGATTCCTTGCATAGATATTTCTCGGGTGTTAAATACAGCTGCATTATTTACAGGTTTGTCCAGTAATAAGATGTTTTACTGGATTCTGAGATGATGGGTTAGATATACCCCAAAGGACTGGTTGAGCTTTTTCATCATTAGGGTAAGGTTCAGTTAAGTGGAAACTTCTCCTACAAAAAGTTTACGGCTGGCTACCTAGATAAATAACAAATGCGGTAAGCCAACTAACATGTTGTGGTCCGCCAGCAACGAAAGAATAGAACAGGTTTAGTAGAATTTATTTATGAAGTGAGCAAGAATGGCTCATTCTTTGATCCATACTTGTCATTAATTAATTGATTATAGTTATTAGACTAACAACAGTATTTTCTCCTTTCTGTTGTGCCATTTTTAGTAGCATGCTGTGCTTTAAATTTTAAGGTGTTTGTTAGTACTAAGTTCTCAATGTACTGCAGTCAGTTGTCTTCTGCTTTGCTCACTGTCTGCTCAATAGTGTTTGATAACAGATTCATTGATAATAGCGAGAACCTTGACTTCCAGTACAAATCAGTACTTAATAGTTTTGGATATGGTATGCATTTGTTCAGGGAAAATATGATACTGATCTCTGTTTTATAGGCAGATGAGTAAAATTTAAATAACTTGCCACAGAAACTTGTGGTCAAGCTGTGTATTGAGCTCAGATCATATAAATTCCACATTAGTGGTTTTATTACATACTTTTTTTTTTGTGCCTTGGAATTGCTATGTTGATTATGCTGAAGAAAAAAAAAATCAGCTCTCCTCCGAGAATTTGCTTCAAAATACTTCCTGTGAAGTGGAGTTGCTTGTATAATATCTAGGGAGAGAAGGATTAGAAGTTGCAGTTTCCTTCACGCTTAGTTAGTGACAAAAGTAGGTAAATGTTAAAAAAATATGTTTAAAAGGTTAATTTGTCTCAAGCTTTGGTAATAAGGTGCTTTATGAGGACAACTTCCTAATCTAACGCATAGTCAACTTCTGAACTACTTTGTCAACCAAGGGTATTCTTTCTTCTTGAACTGGAAGCACCTTGACATTATATTATACATTTTTTTTTCCACCTTTTTTCTTTAATGAGTTGTACGTGTATCTTGGCTTTATAATTTTTCTCTAGTAAAAATAAAAACCTTACAGGTTACTTGAATTCTGTCCCTTGAAAGAGAGAGAATATGTAAAATGAATAACTTTATGATGCACAGAGCTTTTTGTTTTGTGTTCCACACTAGTAGTAGTTTTAATTTCCCTAATTGTTGGGAAATAGAGAACTGTTAAAATCAGTTTTAAATCAAAGGGTAACAACATAAAATATATGTAAAGAAAAATTAAACACCAATATTTTGCCTTCTAGGATTCTAAACTACCATCTTCTGTCCGGAGTACACTCCTTGAACTTTTTGGACAAATAGAGCGGGAGTTTGAAAACCTTTATATTGAAAATTTGGAATGTGAGTATCTGGTTTTTTTCCCACAATTTATTAATTGTTTGGATTTTGGATATAGTAGCACTAATTGAGATGCTTATCTTGGATACTGTAGTGTAATTAGTGTAGCTTTTCTGTGAGGAGTTTAAAGATTTTTTTGAATTTGTAGACCAAGATGAGGCTTGTACCTTTCAGAAGAATCACCTCCTTAGCTCTTTGATGCAGGCATTGAGAACCGATGTCTGTCACCCTCCTTGACCCTTAGGCAAAGAAAGTGAAGTAGCTGTCTCCTTGTCATTGTAGGCTCTGGTATATACCATGTTAATCTGGCAGTAACTCTGTTCAGCCATTGACATTTGTGACTTTGTTGTATATTTATGAACTTAATTTTAATGACGTAATATTACTAAACAAAATTGGAAAAGTGTCTTACTTGAAAAAGTGTAAAATGTGGTGTTTCTGGATCATACTACTTAGTTGTCCTGGTTTCACCTGGGATGAAGCTAATTTTTTTTTCCCAGTAGCTGCTGTGTTTTGGATGTAGTGTGGGATTTGGTATGTGAAGAACGTTGATAATACACTGATGTTATTAGCTGTTGATAAGAGATCAGGGACTTTTTCTGGCCTCTCAAGTTTTGCTGATGTGCAGGTGCAAGAAGCTGGGAGTGGTATAGCCAGTACAGTTGACCCAAACTGGCAAAATAAAGTATTCCAAATATATATACCAAAGAAAGTATGTATACCAAAGAAAGCAAACATCATGCTAGTATATAAGGGGGCTTGGCTAGTGGGCAGCGCTCTCTTGGCTTCCTTCCATGATTGCTGCGCGGTATGGGCTGTATCGGTCGTCGCATCATCGGGCAGTGAGAAATTGTACATGATTAGTTTTGTGCATTTTATTATTCCTACATTTTATTATAATTATTAATATATCTATTTTTTATTATTATCTTTTCCATTGCCGTCCTAGTAAACCGTCTTTATCTTAACCCATGAGTTTTTCTTTTTTTCCGATTCTCTCCCCTGTCTCACTTGTGAGGGGGGAGGGTATGCAAGCAGCTGCGTGGTGCTTAGTTGCCGACTAGGTTAAACCACATTAGTACTTTGCATAACCAGCACCTATAACTGTTCATGAATTGTGAAGTTGAGCACTCAGATAAAAATTCCAGGTGTGTTCTCCAGAAAATGTTACTAATGACAGTGCAGTTGTATAGTAATGTAAGTGATCCAAGGTGATGTAAGAGGATCCAAAGTAAATAACACAGGCAGTCACACGGTAGAACCTCTACTCAGTTTTCCTTCCTGGATTTTGGAAGCTGTGTTGCGTGGCTTGACTTCTGAATTCTGCAATCTGGCTGGTTTTACTCCAAGTCAGGATTTTTGCCACACCAAATCCGTTCCCACAGTTAAACCAAACACTCAAGTTAAAAAAAAAAAAAAAAAAAAAAAAAAAAAAGGCATGCTTTTTGAAAATGTACTGTTTTTTTAGTCTCTTAAAACCTGAGATTGTGTTGGTTAAAGTCATCATAAACACTACACTTTTTTAGAGACAATTTGCACAACTAAGTTCTCAGCTTCCTGCTGAGAAGTTGGCTGGTAGCAAGAAAAGTAGGAGTTCCTGCCCCTTGCAACCCTCACACCCCCTGCCCCCAACCTCAAAAATGTTTGTCAGAAAACAAGTGGTGAATTTGTCTGTACCCTCCAGAGTATGATTATTTTCCTTCTGTTCTGCTTTTGTTTCTTCTGCATTTTCCTTCTTAACCTCACAGTTCTAGTTCACTCCTGGACTTTGTGATGTCTTTTCACTCCCTGGACAATTTCTAAATTTTTTCCTTCTGTTGCTCAGTCTGTTATTTTTTGTTCTTGGTCTAATTCCTACATTAGTGTTGCAGTTACTGTATGTAGAAAATCTGAGGTTTTTCTTCCCTGGCTTTTCATAGGCTCCCTTTCCTTATTACAACTTATTTTTAGTTTCTTCCTTTTGTTATCCCTTCTAGGCTTCAGTCTTAATCTTTTCAGGCAATTCTTGCGTCTGCCTGCCTTGTTTGTTTCAGCCATCCGTTACTACAAGCCTGTCTCTTTGTTTACTTCTTTCCTATCGCCTGTGTTTTATAAAAGTTGAAGTTTATGTAAGTGGGAATACAGGAAAGAATCTTGCTTTGCTCATTTCAAGCACTTGGATGTGGTATGGAAGTATAAACTGACTGTCCTAGTGCTCAAAAGTGAGACTAAAGTGAGTTTCTCAGAAATGGCAAGAATTGGACTCCTGATGGGTTGCGTTCTCTTGACATTTCCAAGCCTGGGAGTGAATGACTTTTTTTTTTTTTAAAAAAAAAAAAAAAAAAAGAAATACAAATTTGTGGAAAGATACCTAGACTTATTTTCAAGAATAGTGAAAAACTGCTTGGTTAAAGATTTCACCTGAGGATAACACTTAAAGGGTATCAGCCCAGATTTTGAGAAAAAACTACAAGCTACTGAAAATGTTCTTTATTAAATGATGCTGAGCAACTTTAAACCAGCTCAGCCACTGGAAATCAATTACGAGTACCTGATTTGTTTTATCTGTGCCATTACTCTGCCCTGTGTTGAAATGGCACTGGTGAGAGTTATACATAATTGACAGAACAGAATATTCCTGTTACAAATACATGCTTTGTCTGATATGCAGTGAAAATATTCTGATCATATTTAGTGTTTCTAAAACACTTGAATGTAAAATGTGTATGTCATTCTAAATTTTTGATGTTATGTCAGAGTATAAAAAAATAGACATTTGCTGCACTACCTTTCTTACTGAAACTGTAACAGGAAACAGGCATTTAGAGGGGAACACTGTTTTGTGATTAATAAAATTTTTGTCAAGAAAATGCATTCTTTGGCTAAAATGATGCTGCAAGTTTTCTGTCTTCTGTTTGATTTAGTGCAATACAGGTGTGCCACATATTTTGCAGAACTGTTTTGTTAATCTTTAGCCACATGTATTAGTAAAAATAACAGTAATTAGAAGCCACTAATACTTTCATTAGACTCTGGGTCAAGGTTGATCTCTGGAAAATTCAGCATGAGTCTTGGTTTATGTCTTGGTGAGACCTGCTTTTACAAAATCATGGTTGATCTCTTATCCTTAGCATAAAATAAATTACTTACTAACCATAATCTTAAATAATCTGTTAATGATGTTGTTAATGATACTCATTTTTTGTATTAATGTGAATTTTTGTTGTTGTTAGTACGTAGAGAGATTGATACACTGAATGAGCGTTTAGCAGCTGAAGGACAGACAATTGATGGGGCTGAACTGAGCAAAGGACAACTGAAAACAAAAGGTAAGAGAACCACAAAGAATCATAAACTAGTATTTTTGAATTTACTTTTTTTGTACTTTGCTGGCCAAAACTTAGAATCTTATTGAAGGGAATTAATACCATTACTTAGACAGATAAGCTAATGCTGTGTTTGAAATAACTTCCTTTGAATTTGTCTCAACAGCCAGTCATAGTACCAGTCAGCTTTCTCAGAAGTTAAAGACAACTTATAAGGCATCTACAAGCAAGGTATGAGACAAATTAAACCTTTACTCATGAATGTGCACTCATGAGACTAACATGGCTGTTTTTAAGTTATAAATTGTGGTTTCTTTAAGCTGAGTAATGCTGTTCTTTAAGTAAAACTGCATCACGAGGAACAGTATCTTTTCTTGGATTCATCAGTTACACATTACTTCCACCACGCTATATGACATTTTTAGACATTACTTCCACCACGCTATATTTCACCATTTTTAAAGAATGAATGTTGAAGGGGAGAGAGTGTGTGCACACGTGTGTATTTGAGATTACTCCTGTAAAGAAAACAACAAAAAAATCAATTTAATGAAAGAAATAGAGAAATTAGTAGGTAGTGAATTTCTGAATAAAAACTTGGGTAGTGCAGTTGAAATGGGGGTTTAAGTGGGCCTGTATATGTGTACTATTACAGGTTTGTTTGTTTGTTTTTTTTTTTTTTTTAAATTATTTCTATATTTTAGCTATGAGAGTGGAATCTTCTTTTTTTTTTTTTCCTGGTCTCTTAATACAGTTATCCTTTCTGATATTTTTCATTTTGCACATCTGCATCCATCTGGTATTTTTGTTTTCTACTTCTCTCTCATTTTTCAGTTTTCATAGAAAGTTTACCTACTGCTCTTTTTGCCCTGTCTCGGGTTAATTTCATTATATATTATTAAGGGTAAATGAAATGTGAGAAAACTGCAGTGGGATCTGGTATGTGAACCTACTGTATGAGAAGCTTTGTGGTGACCCGTATTGCAGGCTAATGTGTGGTTATTGAGTGACTGTGGGTGTTTTGGAAATACCATCTGTTACCTAGTCTGAAAGTTTGAGAGTAAGAGTAAGAATAGTGCAGTGAAATAGATCTGAATTACTGGGTTTGATTTGGTCTCCTTTTTATTTTATTGTTTCTCAAACTTTCTTTTTCATTCTTGCCAATCTAATGCATAGAGATGCCTTCTCCTTTTTCTTACTGGTTAATGACTTATGAATTCTTTAATGAGGCCTCTTAAATAGAGATAATATGATATTAATAAGGACAATATATTGTTAGTACATCTACTATGTAGTTATGAGTTAGTAGTTTCTCTAGTGTGGTGGTGGGGTTTGTTGTGTTTGGTTCCTTTTTTTAAGGCTGCTGTTGAATTCTTGTCATCTTTTACTTGCTTGTAATGTAGCACTCATATTCTGTCCTGGGCTAGGCAGGTGGACCTCACAACTTCAGCATGGGAAGCTGGGAAGTATGGGGTGGAGACTCCTGGGTAACTAAGTCTGAGTCTTTAATAGAAAATTCCCATACCTGTATGCTTCTCATCCCTTAGCTGAGTTGGAGTCTGAATATTAAGTTGGCACAACCCATATTAGAAAAAGATGCTGTTAGCAGCAGGAGTTATCCACCAGTGCCCAAATCCTGAAGAGAGAGAGTAGATTTAGTGCTTGGTACTCTAAAAATAATTTTTTGTGTATGGTAATGGACAAGATCCTGTGATTTAACTGCAGTTGTTTGTAGATGCAGGACTTGTGTGAAATTCGTGTTTTGATGTTAACAAGATGTTACTGCTGATATTAACAATCCCTGGCTATGACAGTTGTTAAGACATCAGGAAAACATTAGCAGTTTATGCAGAATCCTAAAATAAACTGAAATGATATAACTCACTGCATCATAAACTAACTTCCAGGATCTCTGATTCTTTTGGACCAGGAAGAGGACTCTTAAAGGGAGGTATTTCTTCACCCAGCAGTTGAGGGGAATAAAACTTTTTGGAAGATGTAGTTTTTGACCTTGCTGCTTAACATTATTCCACAGGAAATTCCTTTCATCAGTCACAGTGTAATGTTGCTGGACAGGTCCTGAGTTGACCAATTCATTCTTATTTCTCATGTGTCCTGTCTGCTTAAGAGACATTTTTACAAGATATTTCGATTACAAGATATCTTTGCTGTGCAATTGTTTCAATTTGTATTCTGTTTCCAATTGTTTACGTAGTAAACAATTGTTTCCATGATGTTTCAATTCGCAATATTCAATTGTTTACATAGCAAACAATTGTTTCCTTGTTAACAAATCTCCATACGGTGGGAAGTACGTGAAACTATATGGATTTCAGAAAGAGGACAAAGCTAAAACACACTCAAGATATGATTGCCCACTTACTTGCATTTGTATATGATAATCTGGGATCTGCTGAAGTTATTTTTTTAAAACTTTCTGCAGTGTAGAGGCCTCCTTTTAGCAAGTTGCATGTTATTTAAGTATTTCTTTTCCTTTCTTGGAAAACTATTTGTGTATGGTTAAAGAATCAGGAGGTAATCCAATTTATCCAGTTACTGGTATGTGAAGTGAGGGACAGGAAAAAAGAAAGAAGGAAGGAAGAAAAAAAAAAGAAAAAAAAGAGTAGAAAAAGTGTGTGTTAAATAAATATCTATATCTGGATATTTAGTGCAAGATAGTGTTCTTGAACTCTTATCTTCTGTCTGTTCATTCAAGATTGCTAATATTCTAAAAGGAGTTTTACAGCCTTGCCGTTAAATGATCCGTAAAATCACTGTCCAGCAGTTTTGGAAAATCTGTGCTTGTTGATAAGTAGGAGATAGTTTCTCCTAGAAAACTTCTGTGTGAGGATGTGACTCAACATTAGAAAGAGAGAATGCAAGCATACTTCAAGTGTGGAGTTGAGAGCTGAAAAAATTCAAGTTTCAAATCTGAGCTGAGCACCGTATTAATTCTTAACTGTTTATTTAATTCTGTTGTTCCGCTTCTCAGATATGGCTCAATTTAGTTTAAGGACTACATTCAATGTGGAAATTGTGTCTGTAGGATTGGATTCAAGGCCTGTGAATCTCTGCAGTCTGGTTGAATTAATGATCTTTACCATTAACCCATTTTCTTTTCAATGCATCCTGAGCGATTGTTCCTCCTTCTGCTGTGAAACCAAAATATGTAGTAGCTGTTAATATGTCCTTCAAATAGGACATTATCATTTCGTCATTGGAAAACTGACATGCTGAGGATTTGGAATGCTCTTGCGGATAGTCTTTAACTTTTTAAAACCTTTTTGGAAGTGATTTACTGTAATGACATACTTAAGACCTTCTTTTTTGATACCAAAAACTAATGTGATTTTAATCTTAGATTATTGTATCTGAAATGTAGACTTAATTAATTTCCTAACTTTTACTAAGCTGTAGAAGTCCTAATGTGATTTGTGTTGAAGCATTTAAAAGTTTTGACTTAACCAGTTGGATAGATACCTGCTCTTGGTTGTATGCAGAGGAAAAGACTGATAAATTGAAGTCTTCTTTTTGTTTTATTTTTAATAAAGCTTTTCAGATAGTATTTCTCTTCAGAAATACTATTCAGAAAGAATAGTTATGAGCTTCAAGACTTGTGGGGTAAAAGTAAGGCATTTTTAACAGTGTTTTTTCTTTTTAAAATAATCTTTCACTACTCTTGATTTCAGTTGTCTCTGGAAGTTTTCCAGCAAGACAAACTTAAATTTTTTTTTTATTTTAAATATTGCACTACCTTTTCATCTGAAAATGTAGAATTTCTGCAGTTTGGTTCCTTTCTGTAGCTATTGGATGTTTTCAGCCTTCCTGTACTATAGTGCCTTGTAGTTTTACCATTTTTGCTAGACTTTTTCTTCCTTTCATTTAGTATTACTTAGGCACATACTAATTTGGATTTAGTGAGTCTTCTCTGTTTTCCCCTAATAGCATTGACTTTTAGGGAATGTGTTTATCAAATGTTTAGATGAATTTGACATACTGGTGTTTTTTTTTTTCTGTAAAAAAACTTTATTGCACGAACAGCAGTGAGTGTTTTAAATGAGAATGTTTTTAGATTTTACTAGAATTATGTAGTGACTACCTTTTCTCAAAGACACTACTCTGGATAACATGAACTGTCTTTAAGTTATCAGATATACTTGTTTGGGAATAGGCAAGAAAAGTTTTAGGTTTTTTTTTTTTACTTTTTAAAAATTATAATCCTTTACCCAAACTGAATGGGAAGCGCACACTGCATTTGTACAACTCATTTCTCCAATGAGATTGTGTTATGGTAGCACAGAATAGTTTATCTTGTGTTCTGTAAAAAAGGAAGGTGTTATTAAAAAAGAAATTAAGAGATATATTTGTATCCAAATTCACTTTCCTGTCACCACATGTCAAATTTTTGACAGTAATAAACTGTCAGAACACTGAACAATTATTATGAAACAGTTAATATCTATTTGTATTTGTGAGATAATTACTTTAGCTTGGGTCAATGTGAAAAAAAATCTGTTGGTCTCTCTGCTATTTCAGATTGTATCCAGTTTTAAAACTACATCATCAAGGGCAATCTGTCAACTGGTAAAGGAATATATTGGCCACAGGGATGGTATTTGGGATGTCAGTGTCGCGAAAACTCAACCAGTGGTGTTGGGAACTGCATCTGCTGGTAAATTTTTGTGTTGCTTGAATATTTAGAAAATTCTGGTTTAGTCCCTAAGCTATAGCAAATGTACATCAAAAGAATACTTGAATACTTAACTCCACACTGAAAGAGTAAATTTAAAGAAGTTCAGTACCTGAACAGTTCTTGAATTGGAGTTTCCTTGAAATGCATTTAACCTTTAGAAGATCCAGGCTTTTTTATTTATTTTTCTAAAGTATATGCTATTTAACTTCCACACAGGTCATGCTCTTCTTAGGGTCAGCTCTAGTCTGTTGGATAGTCTCAGTGGGTGGGTTGGGGAGCTGCTTGCTTGGAGAGGTCTCTTGCACGGAATACAGAGATCCCTGCAGACTTTCTGCTGTAGTGTTGTTTAGCCTTTGTTTTACAGAAGCCATGGACTTAGTCATAGGTTTCATATTCCTGTATTCTAACATACATCTGGCTTTTGCCTAAGGATCTAGGGGCAACTAAAAGTCTTAATTTTCTGATCTTATGTAATTTACTAGATTGCTTCCTCTCTACTTGAGAGGGAACCTGTACTAATGAGTAAGTCACTAAATCTACCGTGATCCAAAAGTCAATTTAGAGTCTTGTATGGATTTGAAAAATTATTAGGGAAAGAAACAGAATATGAAGGCACTTACTGGACATAAATATTATTGACCAGAAACCTCTGCTTCATAAATTGAACTGTTACCATTTTTATTTGTCCACTGAGGGACATGTTTTGTCTTTGTGTGGGACGTCTTGTCTTTGTCCTGAAACAGCCGTTCTCAAATTCAGCATTAAGGTTCTGCCCACTTACAAATACTTATATTAATTATCTGTTTTGGGATGTGGCAGGATAAAGGAGTGGCATTTGGAATCTTTCAATATTTGCTGCAAATTAATCCAATTGGGACAGCACCTTTACTTTTTTGGGGAGATACATATCAATCATATGTTTTATGTAAAAGGTAATAATCAAGATGAGTTGGTCTGTTCTACATTTGAAGTCTGTTTCATATGGTATGCTCTACATTTGAAGATAACTTGTTTGTTGAATCAGTTAAAAGTGAAAACCATACATTTTAACAATATTTACAGCTACTTTTTAATCTTTGTAGATCACACTGCTTTGCTGTGGAGCATAGAAACAGGGAAGTGCCTTACCAAGTATGTAGGGCATGTTGGATCAGGTAAGATAAGAGCATGTTGTGAAAACAGGAAACGGTGTGTTTGGGAGGGAGAAAAGTGTTTTGGATAACTGCAAAAATGTTTATTGTGGTTTCACTTGCATGTTTGCCAGCACCATTAACCAGTCTATTGTGAAGTTCCGTTAATCTTTGTAGAGAGAATGTTTGGTACTATGATTCTTTCTTAGAGGCGTATTAAGGCGGTTCTGTAAATGCTAAATGAATAAACCAGTCCATATAAAGAAATTTACAGGCACAGTTACAACACTCAGCAGTTAAATGTCAGAACTTACTGAGGTCTCATGCATATGCAGAACAAGAGAAATTTATATAATCAGAAGTTAGCTGTTTTGCAGGATTTCTGTTATATTTGGGATACAAGGTACGGATGCTGAGTGACCATCTACTTGCACTTCTTTTAGTACATGATCATATATATAATTTGTTGTATAGTACTAAAATCTTGTTTTGAAGAGAATTGATTCAATATAGGCATTTGCCTTCCTCTATACCAGTATGACAATTTCAGAGACAGTGTTTATAAACTCCTCCTTGGGTGGAGAGGTGGAGCTCAGTAAGTGGTTTTGATGTTAGTCTTAGTTTTTGGTGTCTGATTTAACAAGCACCTGATTACCCCCCTTCTATTTCATAACAGGTTACAATATAGGGTTTTATAGACCAAAAGTGGAGAGGTTTTCCATAGCTTTGACTTGCTGTTGAGAGTTGAGCACTTTGAGTGATCGCATCCTGGAGTGTAGAGTCATGCACCCCGAAAATGAGGAACGCAGTTACTGGCCTAGTACGGGTTAGTAACCCAGCTAGCACATGGTATGAACTTTGTGGCAAAGGTGCAAATAGAATTAAGTTCTCCAGAGAGTGGCCAGCTGCTTCAGCTATGAGTTCTACTTTTTTTTTTTTTTTTTTCCTGCTATATGACTTCTAGCTCATACAGTGCAAAGTTACTAATAGATAAATGCGTAGAAACAAGTAACACTTGAGTTCGTTCAGATATCTCTGATTGCTTGCTGCTTGGAGAAGGTACCTTTTAGCCTCCATGAAGTCTTGTTTAAAAACTCCAATCATTTGTGTTTTCATGATGATAGGTTTTTGAGTTTTTTTTAATTGCTAATTAGTTAGTTTATTAGTTAATTTAATTGCTGTTAGTTAACCATAATAAGAGCTCTAACTTGTGTTTAAACAATTGTGTATAACCTGAAATATTAAATTTATATACAAAATAATTTATAAAAATTATATAAATTGTATAAAAATTGATATATTTTTCATTTAGTAAAACTTTACTTATTTACATTTGACAGTTGGCTTGAAATTGAGCAAAGGTGTTGGGTGCCAGCAGTTGGGTGCACCATTGAGTTAGTTCAATATGAACAATTTAAGGAGTATCTTTTTAGACTCATTACACCACACTCTCTCTTGACAACACAGGCATCTATTTTACTTGTATGATGGATGGAAATTATTTCTAAGTTCTTTCTTGAAGAATTGTTGAAGAGAAGCTTATGGATTTTGCAAATGAATATGCTTAGTAATGAAAAATAATTGAATCTTATGCACTGAAGTAAAAATGAAGAAGAGCTTTTTAGGCTGATATAATTCTTGCAGGACTATTTTTAAACAATCATTTTATTTTTTTTGTTACATATGGTTGCAGGGCTGAAATCTGATTTGTATTATTTGCATTAGGTTTTTAGGCATTTATTCTTACAATCTTAAGCAATACTGAGAAAGTTGAAGGTCATGGATAGTAAGTTTTCATTATGTCAGAAATATTTATGAATACTTAAATTCTCTTTATGGAAGTCCAGAGCATTATCTACTGTAAGCTTGCAAACAATTATTTGAATGTTCTTTGTTTATCCTTTGTAAGATGAAACACTTGCACTGGATTTAGGAAATAACTTGCTAGAAAACATATATTGTTGTAATAATCAACTAAGCTGGTTTCCTTGATATACTTAGGTTCATGCGCTCAAATAAAATACCGTTGTCCTTTATCTCACCTAAGAGATTGCTGTACTACAAACAATTACTTAAAACTGAAGACTTCTTGATTTTTCAATGCTTTTAATGGTAAAACGTTGTGAAATAGTTCTTCTAGTATACTAGCTTAAAACTTTACTTTGTTTTCCACAGTAAATTCCATAAAGTTTCATCCAACTGAGCAAGTGGCTCTTACAGGTGTGTGAATTTTTTTATATGCTGAATTTGTTAATTGTGATGGAAAAATAAGTGTCATTTGCTAGCACCTTTTTGGTTGTAGCCCCTCTTGCTACTGCTTAGTCAGTCTCATTGTTGGTTGAATTACTTTATATTTTAAGGCATAACAAATCAGAGCTAGATCTTTCTATCTGTGTTTGTTGTATCATTGTGCTTACCTGCTCCAAAACAGACACTTAGAATCATGTGTCTTAACCCTTTTGAAATACATGATATTTCCAGAAGTAAAGGAAAAGAATATTGCAATACTAGGTGTGCAGAAAACACACTCAAAAGTGTGATTCGCAGTGTAAAAGTGTTTTCAGAATTGAGAATACCATCAGTGCAGCTTCAGGCTGAAAACTGTCTAATGTGGTTAACGCTATGGTTTGTATGGTCCAGCAATTAGGGCACTAGCTTTGGGATTAAAGAGATCTGGATTCAATTTGCTGCTATTGTAAAATGAGGATAATTATTATTGAGGTTAGAAATTATAACACTGCTGCTTTGTGCATCTACAGTGACTACTTTAAAGGAAGGTAGGGAGTAGAATGCCTGCTATCTAGGCTAACAGTGATTTAAGTTTGGCTATTTGGGTTTTCCTGTTTTCATATGCTAACTGTAGTAATTGTTTCAGTACTATAAACAATGTTGCTGTATAAACTGACTTATAAAAAA
The DNA here is from genome assembly GCA_011801015.1 of Ardeotis arabs. Lineage (NCBI taxonomy): Eukaryota > Metazoa > Chordata > Aves > Otidiformes > Otididae > Ardeotis > Ardeotis arabs. Next base: position 16,689 of record JAAGAY010141650.1, on the reverse strand, counting down.
ACCAAAACAAACTAACAAACCAAAGAAAAGCTGCTCATAGCTAGATTTTTGTTCTTCTGTTATTCTGACAGATGGTTCTCAGGGACCTGTTCTTCAGTGTCACTTGATTGATGTAGAACTGATTAAAACAAACAAACAAACAAAAAAAATCTTCTTCCCTGATCCAAAATACTGAAATAATGTAAGGTTTACCTTTCTTCTAGCCATCTTACTTAGTCTATTAGATATTTTTCCTAGTGCTTTCATCTACGTTGCACTTGTTAGATGTATGCATATTCATAATAAACTCTATTTCTTCCCAATCTAGAACTCTCAATACTGTACCCCTAGGTATTAGAGCATGTTTGTTCTGTCCATAACAAGGAGAATCTTGAGCTTCTCCTTATATAATAATGGATAAGTCTATTTCAAAAACAAATGAAGTCTAAAATGAGATGGTACCTGCTGAGCTGTAAACTGGTGCTAATTAAGCTGAGTTGCTTAAGGCAGAAGCAGAACAGTCTCGCACTTGCCCTTTTGGATTTCTCATTCAAATCATGCTAAAACCATTTTATGGAAGAAATCATTGATTGAAGAGGAACCTCAGTATTTTGAAAAGTAGCGAATGAAGGATGGCACTTGTTGATGTATTAAATACCTTCTTCACATGTTATTTATTAGAATGGCAGTGATATTCATGTTCTGATGTGTAGTATTTAAGTGCATGTTTTCACTGTAGGAATGATTAATTTGGTAGCTATTTATATTTTGCATAATGAGTTATGTTCTGTATCAGTATTGAAGCCAGGAAAGTAACCGTTGATGTTAGGACTTACTTACCAAAAAGGGTCATAATGGTATCTGTTAGAAAAAGATGCAGCTCTAGACAGTATTGCCAAATATGATGTTAAAGCTTGTTTTTATTGTCCATGGAAATGCTCTTGTTTAGTTTCTCTCTCTCTTTTTCTCCCCTCTTCCCCTTGTGCAGCATCTGGAGACCAGACAGCTCACATCTGGAGGTACATAGTACAGTTGCCTACACCTCAGCCAACTGCAGACTGCAATGTAAGCAATCAACTTACTGCAACTAAACTAAGTGCATAGCAATTTCATCAGATACAGACTTCATAGAATCATAGAATCATTGCATTTTTAGGGTTGGAAAAGACCTCTTGAGATTATCAAGTCCCGCTGTCAACCGAACACCACTGTGACCACTAAACCGTGTCCTGAAGGGCCACGTTTACATGTTTTTTTGAATGCTTCCAGGGATGGTGACTCCACTGCTTCCCTGGGCAGCCTGTTCCAGTGCCCGATCACTATTTCAGTAAAGAAATGTTTCTTAATATCCAGTCTAATCCTCCCCTACTGGAACTTGAGGCCATTTCCTTTCGTCCTATTGCTAGTTACTTGGGAGAAGAGACCAACACCCACCTCCCTACAACCTCCTTTCAGGGAGCTGTAGAGAGCACTGAGGTCTCCACTCAGCCTCCTCTTCTCAAGGCTAAACAATTGCAGTTCCCTCAGCTGGTCCTCATACGTTTTGTGCTCTAGACCAGCTTTGTTGCCTTTCTCTGGACACGCTCCAGCATAAAATTTATACATAATTAAAAAATTACCTGATTTCAGGATTGCAAAAGGTGGGATTTTAAGGTTTTAGATTAATAGATACATTTCAGCCTTTCTTTCAAAAAAGATCACTCCATGTTTTCAAAGATCTATGGTGCAGAATAGAATATGCAGCTGCAGGTACATTAATTGACTTTTTGTTCAAGGTAATAAGTGTATAAGTAAATGAACTGTCAAGTAAATTTTTTTTTGTAGTAGTTTAAGTAATAATAATGAAGTTCTTTTAAAAGTAGTTAAATTCTTGTAGCTTAACTTACTGAGGCACCTGTATTGGCTATAGTTGCTATGAATTGAAAACTGATGGTAAAGACCTGTATTTTTGGCATTTATTTAATTATATATTTAAATTTTATTTCTAATTGACCCTTGCCAGCACTCATCGCACTGTCTGACATTGTTGTCCCCAGGCTTTTATTTAGTCACTATTTACTGCAGATTGTCAAATGCTGTATTTGACTAAAGAGCATGCTTACTAAATTGTGAAGCCAAACATAGTTTCTAGCATGAGCTTCTCAGTAAGCTGAGTAGGGGCAAGAGATGGCTGTATACTATGGGATAGATTTCTGAATGGGAAATGTTTGATTCAGTTTATTTGATTTGGCATTTCCATTTTGAAAGAGCAGTACAAATGTTATCTTTTTCACATCCAAATATCATGAAAGAAAAGCATATAATGAAAGTGTTGCATAAGTGAAATAGAGTTCAGAGATTGATGCTTCATGATTAGCAAAAGAATTTGTTTTGCATCCAATTTATATCAGCACTGCGTGATGACTATGGATCAACCAGCAGACAAATATTGATGTCATGATTTTGATTCTAATGGATAAAAATATAACTGTAAATGATTGTCTTTCAAAAGATTATAATAGTCAGTGTCCTGTTAGATGCTTCCTTCCTTTGAAAATTTAAAGGAAAAAACCTCCCATTTCCAGCCTTAAAGAATCTATGATTCTGTGTGCTGCAATGAAACTCCAGGATAGCAGAGTAAGGGGAATATAAAAAGACGTGCCAGATAGTAAAGGGGGCAGATACTCAGAGCTAAACAGTTCAGAAGAGATTTTAAAATGAAGTAGTTATTAAAACTGCATTTAACTCACTGGTATTATTCCTTCAGCCAAGTTTTTGATAGTGAATACCTGAATAGGCTAGTTTCTTCAGGATTAAGTTACCTGTGTGCACTTTAAGGGGGGTGGGAAGCATTTATGCTATAAAATGTAACTTGGAGTCATTCCTTCTCATTTATTCTAAATCTTTTTTCTCTTGTGTTTTTATAGCAAATGTCTGGAGAAGATGAAGTTGAGTTCTCAGATAAAGATGAACCTGATGGAGATGGAGATGGTTCTAGTGATTGTCCCATTGTCAGAGGCCCATTAACTTCACTCAAAAGCCATCAAGGAGTGGTGATAGCAGCCGACTGGCTTGTTGGGGGGAAGCAAGCTGTGACAGCATCATGGGATAGGACAGCAAATCTGTATGATGTAGAGACTTCCGAACTTGTCCATTCTCTTACAGGTGTTTGTTCACTCACAAAAATATAAATTGGTTTATTTTTATATGTGGGATTATTTGTAGATATTAAAACATTGGGAAAAGTAGGTTGTTTCTCTGGAGTACGATTGAGTGTACCAGACTTGAGCTGCTGCTGAGTATTGTAATGGTTTCTAAAATTGTAACCTTGTTCATCCTCTGAGCATGAGTTTGTGTTCTTTCAGGCTTGCCATATGTCCTATTAAGTAGTTGTTTTTAAACTGAATGATAGTTCTTGCAAAATGCTTTTGCTGTGTTCATGGCATGTTAAGTAGTAGTAACCTATCTCTACTTAATAATCATGTGAAGTGAGTAGTGGGTTGTTTTGCTTTTAAGTATGGTTCTAAACTTTAACAGCAGTAGTAACATTAGAGTTCAGAATGATTATTATTATTCTTCTACTGTTTGGGGAAAAAAGAAAAAATCATCAGCATTTCATTCCAATTGTATGTGGAAATGAAAAGTCTTATTTTCATTACCTTACATGTTCTCATCTGTGATTGTAGGGCATGACCAAGAGCTAACACATTGTTGTACACATCCCACCCAGCGTCTTGTGGTGACATCATCACGCGACACAACCTTCCGTCTGTGGGATTTCAGAGATCCTTCTATCCATTCTGTGAATGTCTTTCAGGGCCACACAGAGTAAGTGACAGTTCCTTCACAGATTTCTACAAGTTCCGAAAGTATAAATGTATTCAGTTGCTAATCTGAACAAAACTGTTCCTGTGCTCTTTTTGAGGTCCTAAGTTCATTCCCCTGTTTTATGAGACTGATTTTCACAGAAACCCCTAACTGTCCTCCTTCAAATGTAACACAGCAGTACTTAATTTCCAAAACAGCAGCCAGGGCTCTTGGTGGGATATTACTTATATGGTAAGTCTAGATAAATCACCTTTAACTGTAAGGAGTTTTAAGGTATGAGGGTTGTTTTTGGCACTGGTTATGCCTGTAGTTCAGGGGTATTGCTGTAATGGAGTTGATCAAGGAGATTACCTCTGCTTGTCCTGATACCCAGTGTGAAATAAAGGTTACTTCTTAGGAACCAGTGGGGAAAAAAAGGGATTAATTTTTACTCTTTAAGCTAACGGTTCTAATTTGTACATAAAATAAAAAATTAAAGTAAGGGCACTGATGACCTCATTCTGCCAAAACAATGGTTTTGGTGTAACATTTTTAGTTACCAATTTAGGCTTTAAATTTTTATACTGGCTACTGTTGACTATGGGCAAATGTAGTTCTGAGAATCTGGGTTACAGTGTTAACTTACCTTACTGTAAATCAGAGCTTTGATATGTGGAAAATGCAGGAGTTACTTTGAAATACTTTTCCCAAGAAAGTGAATCTTTTTTTTTTTTTTTTTTTTTTTTTTTTTTTTTTTTTTTTTTTTTTTTAAGATTTTGGAACCTTTTAACTTGACTGTTTAAGAAAAAAATTCACCTTTCATCTTCAGAATAAAATATGGCTGTTAATACTAGCTCAAAACAAACCCCACAAATATGTATTTACATTCCTAATTTTTGTTAATTCAAATGTGTAGTTTGCATTATGATCAAGTTTCAGTATCCGCTTTCTCATTTTCCCAGCTGTTGGCTAACCTACACATAATGTAAAACCTCTTTAAAACCCTCCACCACCACCAGCCCCCCTCCCTGCACTAGACTCATTAGTTTGGTAAATATTTCGTGTATCATCCTGTGTAAGTAGCCATCTTCTCCTGGTAGAAGAGTAGGCTTAAGTTTTTTGGTCTGTGTCTTAGAATTGTTTCGTGCCATCATCTTTTTACTCTTCTGTCAGTTTTTCTAGAAGGATTTGTGGAAGTTGGAAGTTTTTTTGTGTCCATTGGTGCTTGCATTTTTTTTTTCTGAGCTAATTAGTTTTGTTGTCCTAGGACTTTTTTTCAGGAAAGAAAGGAACATGATTGATACTTATGTTTTTCCATATATATTCTGAGACCAAATCATGTTGATCTGGGGCAGCAGTACATACTGTAAAAGGTGTTAGCTCGTATTTTGGCCTCTATCATGGAGACCTATAAACTATCAGGGAGTTTATTTTTTATGAATGGAATAGACCTTGAGCAACCTCTTAGGTCACTCTTATTCCAGATTTTCGTTGTCTTCATATTTGTGTTGGTCTGTTGTCTCATCTGTCTCCATTTTGTTCTTTGAATGTATGAGGTTTTAGTATTGACATAAGCTTTTCACTAAATACACTCTAACTTTTAAGAATCTCAAAACTGACCTTGCTGTTCAGTGGCTGAGGTTGTTCAGCTCTCTGTTTTGTTGAAGAGATGATTCTGTTTCACGAGATGAGTATTTCACTGAGAAATACAGCCAGAGGTGAGACGGGAGGTCAGTATTTTGCAGTCGAGGTGTACTTTGAGGGATTTTATTTTTGGTCCGTTATTGTACTGCCTACTGGCAAAGTATTTTAAAATGACTCTCTAACAATCTTCTCACATTAAGCAGCATGGAAGAAACTATTCTATCTGTTGACTGGAAAATACATACGCATAAGACATCTTTTCGCTTTCCTGAATGTCTAGTTGAATAATTTGCCAAGTTTTTAATATTTTGATAGACTCTTGGAATCAGTTCTGTAAATTGGATGTTACAGTCATTAACACTGATGATTTAACATCCTTAACCATAAGTTTTAACAGCCTCTTGCTAAATAGTACCTCGTAATAGCTGTCTAAAGCTCATCGAGCAGCTATTTTTTTTCTATGTATTTTACCAAAGTAACTCCTGATGTGTTAAACTGATATAACTTGATGCCAAACATCTCAATCACGAGGCCAACACGCTGTTTGCTGTGTTGTTGCCCCCAAAATCTTATTCCATCCCGATATTCCCTCTCCCAGGGGATCCAAACCAGCCCCCAACCCTGGCAGTGTGTGGGTCAGAACTTCAAGTTCCGTTCCCTCGCACCCTGCCTGGCGCTCGCTTCTCTCCGGAGCGGTGCAGGGCTCTGCCGCCCGGGGCGGTGCAGGGCTCTGCCGCCCGGGGCGGTGCAGGGCTCTGCCGCCCGGAGCGGTGCAGGGCTCTGCCGCCCGGAGCGGTGCAGGGCTCTGCCGCCCGGAGCGGTGCAGGGCTCTGCCGCCCGGAGCGCTCCTCCGCCAGCAGCGCTGGACCGGGGCCTGCGGAGCGCGGGCGATGCTGACCGGACGCTCCCGGCCGAGCGCGGTGCTCTCCCCTGCGCCAGCAGGGGGCAGCATTGCACTACTGAATACCGGCTGGGGGCTCTTCGGGGGCCCTCCCTGCAGCGGCAGCCGGGCAGGCGGCTTCTGCCTCCGCACGCTTTGTGTTTTCCAATATATTTTGACATTTATGTATCAAAAGACCAAGTTTAGTATATTCGTAGTATTGTTGCACTTCAAGCTTGCATTCAGCTGAATCTTCAAAGTACATTCAGGCCTTTTTTGAAGTTGCGTTTTCCTGGGCAAGTTTCCAAATCTGTAAACATTGCTGCTTTACATTTTTCTTATATATGACCATTTTAGTTTAGTACATGACTTATTTGCCTGTGCCCTTCTTGCGTAGTGATAAAAGTATCTTGTCATATTTTCTTTTAGGTTTGCTATGCCCCCAGTTTGTCTCACTTATTTATTCTCTACTGCTTAAGAAATAATGACATGGTGTGGAAATAAGACTGATTTTTGCTTAAATACAAAACTTTTATTGTCTGATTTTGTGTGTGCACTGATAGGAATTTATATTACTAGTGCCGTTAATCCCCAGTCACATTCCTCTGAGATGTTTAGCAGAGCCCTGGGAAAAGGTTACATCTATATTATCATCGAGACACTTGTTGAATGTTAACTAAATTGGCTTCCAGAGTTAAAGCATCCAAAAATTATATTGAGGACTCAAATTCCAACACATTTTTCCCAGCAGATACTACTTTAAATACATGCTTGATAATGTATAGCACCAGCTGTTCCCCCTATGGGGATGTTACTGAATTTAGAGGTTATTGATTAGAGCTCTTCAAGTTGAACTGAGGGGACACTCTGAAGAGTGAAATGCTTCTGGCATCTACATAGCAATTTTTATTCCAGCTTCACTTCTGCTTTTGTTTGCTGAGCCCTGCACAACCCTGTCTTGTCAGAGCTCTGAAGGCCATTCTTTTTCCAACCTGGTGAGCTAGTTGAACAACTCTGGTGTTGGCGTTCTCTTGCATATGAGCCTGATGAGTTTTTCTGTCTCTTCAAGTACTCTGCATGTGCTGAGGTCTATCTTGATGCGTGGAGCCTTCCAAAATATTTGTATGCAAAATCTTTACCATCTGTAGCTTAGGTGAAGTACCATCTGTACTTCACCAGGTCCAGTGAAGTACTTCACAGATTTTATACGTTTGTTCTGAAAACGTAGTAATACTGAAAACGTAGTAATACTGAATACCCTATTGGCAACAGACTACTACATATTCTTTCTCCTTTTGCTCTGGTTGTGTGGCTGTAGGAGATCAGAAGGGAAAGTTCCTGTTCATTTGCTGTCTGTATGTCTCTGAATCTGCAGCTAGATAGCGAGTTGTGCTTCATCCTGAGAACTTTGAAACTAGAGAATTGCAAGTATGTCTTGCTTCTTCAATTTTCCATCTTCAAACTCCTATACTTGCTGGAAGATATGAATTAAAAAAAAGTAAAAATACTTAAGCAGCGGCTGATTAGGATGCTGGGCTGAATCCTGACACTTAGTGAATTGGGAGTTCATATCAAAATGATGTTCTGTATCAAGAGACTAATAATTGCTTTAGTTTTGTGGACACTTGGGTTTGCCAAGGTCAGCTGGTTTTCCCAGATGCTTTATTCTGCAAGATTTAATTCTCATACCCTAATATCTGTCTGTCTTGAATGACCAAGACAGACAGAATGGCAGGGGGGAAATGTTTACTCTTACGGCAGCAGTGTCATTAGACAACGTCCCTGTTTGAAAATGGTCTTATTCTAGATAGCCCAGATATTAGGAGGTCACTGTTAGGTATTCTAATTCAGCCACATGTTCTTTGTGAACCTAAAGCATACCTGTATGTAGCTCTAAAAATGCAAGTTTTGCACCTTTGACTGAAAGCTGTGCTAGGAAAGGGAGTCTTTTGTGCCAAACAAAATATCACAAGTTGGATGTTGTCAGTGGTGTTCGACCAGTTTAAAGCATCTGTTCTTTTCAAGATAGTTCTGTTCTTGCTTCAGCTATTAATGCCATCGGTGATGCTTTGTCAACCATTTTTCTGTTGTTTCTTATCCAAGAATGCCTTAGGCATTCACCATGTGTGGATCTCTCAGTCCAGCTTCTGTAAGAAATGCAAAATTTTTCTGATGAAACATTCATTTTTGTCCCCAAGCCTTACTGACTAGCTAGATGATTGTGAGATTACTGTTAGTATTCCTACCTTGTTCTCTCTGCTGTGTTTTAAAATTTTCTTTTGCATTTCATTGAAAAAGGCTCCAAACTTGCCTTTCAAACACTTGCATGCGTTTGGTCCCACATTTGCATGTGCGTAATCTTTAAATAAAGATTATGACCTGGACTTTAAGATCTAGGATTAACTTCTAAATTTATTTTGTGCTTCTAAACATGTAGATGTTAAAACCTTTTAATTTCCATTTATTAAATACATATAATGGTGCATGTTAAGATTTCACCAGTTTTCTTAGAGTTGTTAGGAGCCTTATTAGCTGATAGCTCAAGCATCCAGCTTTGAATTTGTCTAACTTCCCATGTTTTCACAGCTTGTTTGTGAAACTGCTTCAGGACAGACTAGTGCCAGCATGTTTTACGTGCCTTGAGTTCATTCAAGTTACCTGTCTTTGCTTTCATGCACAGCTTGAGCACACCATTTTCTATTCTAACCTTCCTCTCACTTAACTTCTTATACAAAAATATTATTTACACTTGTAAACTTGTTAAGGCAACTTTAAGTTATTAATTCCTGTTATAATGAGGACCAAGATAAACAAATGCTATGATGTTTTCCACTTTCTGGCAAGCATTCTTTTATTTTTGTTTCTATACATAGATATACATACATATCTATGTATATAAACTTGAAGAGTATGTATTTATCCCATTTTTCTTTATAGATCTGGGCATACCATTTTCTGTAAGGTCTATTGCAGTGACAATGAATAAGAAGCTAACAGTTGAAGCTGTTACAGACTGTTAAGCTTCACAAGTAGGTTGTCTTATGGCTCTCTTTTTACCAGATTTGACAAATATTTGTTTGCCATAGAATCTTAAGTTGGTTCACAGTGGTAAGGTTGTAAGGAGTTTATTATTCTTTGGGTGTTTCTGATGGATGTTTTGTTACTTTTTTTTTTTTTTTCAGTAGATGCATGCATCTTTTATTTTCACCTGCCGAGAATAGCTCCAAAGAAAATAGAAAAAAAATAATTTTGTTAGGCTGTTGTTACCATGCGTACATAAATGTACCATGACTGGGTTTGTAAGCCACAATAACCAGTATTCAACTTAAAATGTTTGCAGGGAAAAGCTATCATCAAACTAGGAGGGAAGGCATTAAAATGTGATGTTATAGAATTGATATTAGAGAGGTTCTTTATCTACTCCGGCTTTTTTTTTTTTTAAGTGTGACAGACAATTAGACTTTCTCTGTTTTGAACTGGTTTTGACATCTTTATTTTAAGAGAATAATCAAAACTCCCTGAAGATTAATTCCTGCTTCCTGTAAAAGGAATGTACAGAGATATTATAGTGAAAAATCAGTTGCAACGAGGCTTTACATTCGGAAATAGTCCTCAGAGTTCTAAGTAACCAACCTTACGAAGTTCTCCACTGTGTAATGGGTACTGCGCATTTTGAAATGGAAAGAGACATGCTGCAACCACGCTTTTGAAATTCTGGGAAGTGAGTCATTCCATAACTGTTAGTTGTCTGCTAGTACTTGAATAGTTTGGCAAGTAAAGAAAATTACAGCACTGTCATGGAGTTGCTGAAGTGATTAAAAAGCAATTTGAAAGATAATTTTCTTTGATAATTGTGTTTCCTTTATATTTTTTAACTTTTTCTGTTGTCATTGACTAATTTTCTCCTGGAAAAATTGCTTCTTAATTAATAAATAAATATTTAAAAAATTAATAAACTACTCTTTAAGCTATAACAATAATTGCTTAAAATTAAAAGCCCTGTAGCTAAAAGAAACAAGTCCTTTAGGTTTTTATTTTGGGGAATGGAGAGTGTAACATAGAAAGTTTGGCTGTATTCAGTGTTAGCCATTACAGTTTTGTCAGTCGCTTTGAAGATGATGTAAGTAATAAATCTGTATCCAGTTACTTATGCATGCTTTAAGCTTCACTACAGTAAATAGATAGAACGGATAGATAGAATCTTAATTCCATTCTTGAATGCATACGCTAAAAAGTGCTATGATTGTTTTCAAATGACCCACGAAAGAGCATAGCCAAAGGCCTTTTCTTTGTATCCTATTGAGTAGAGCGTAGCACTTTGTAGAGTATTGTCATTCTGAAGCTTACATAACATAAGCAGCAATACTGCAGGGATAAATATACCTTTTTTATCCCATCATAGATATAATGGAATTGATTTTAAAGATACCTGCACCTTAACTAATTTACTAACTTGCCGTTGACAAATTCTCATAAAAGCTAGTGATTGTTTTCAATCTTGTATCATTTTATTAAGACAGAAAAAAGGAGATACTGGCAATTTTCTCTAAATGTCATGAAACACTTATCTCTGGAATAGACATTGTTGATTCAAATGCTAAAACAATGACTTTTCAGTGCTAACAGTCATCTCTGGCTTCTTCCTCTCCCCCTTCTGTGTTAATTCTTTCATGATTTGTTCTTACTATTTCTCCAGTTGAACGAGAAAGCTCTTCGGATATTTGGAGATAAATCCACAAACACACTTTGGGAATTGTATGTGTAGGTCTTCCTGGAATCAAGAGCATGATTCTTGAAACCTGAATGCACAATCAGATGTGGAGGTATTGGTGTGTTTGCTACCCAGGACTCCCTTGGCCAGAGCAGTCGCCCTTTAAAATGAGCAAACTCTTGTCCTTATCTGGAGGTTTTAAACCCAGGTTGTGGCTTCCCTGCAGACTGCTCTTTATGGGGATACACTTTGTTCTCCTAAAAGGAAGGAAATTCTTGTGCAGGAAATGCCATTTCAAATTTTTGTTCTTGAATTTTACTACTTAAAATGAGAGAGGCATATTTGAGCACTCAAATTTTGCTGTTTAACTACACTTTTTTGTACATTGAATAAATTTATGTGAAAGCTGTGTTTTAGTCCATTTTCTCCAGAACTTCATTGCATACACAGGTTAATGTTCATTAATAGATCCTTTTCCACAGACACAGAGGCATGTTTTCTCCAAGCGTTCAACGGTAAATCCCAGTATAGGTTGCAAATCAAAATGGAAAGAGCAGTGTTAACTTTTTTTATTTGGTGCATTGCCAGTAAGGGTTCTGCATCAGCATTTCATGGTCCAACATTTTCAACTTTCTTTTTTTTTTCTTTTTCCTCTCCTGTGTGTGAAATTTCAGCAGATTGTTATGCAGAACAGTTTTGTGTCTCAGTGTGACTGGGGAGACAGCTGTTCGGCCTAATGAGGAGTGCTAGCACTACAGTATTTCTGTTGATTGAGACCCACGGAGGGAGCAGGATGTTCGAGGCCAGGCAGCGGTGTGTGGTGAGGAAGTGCCATGCTGTCAGCTGGAAGTATACGCTCGGCTGCTCCCTATGACAAGATAAATGAGTTTTGCTGGGGTTTGGCGGAGGCTGAAGCTTTTCTGGAGAATAGTTGTAGCACACCAAACTCCCTGTGAGACCCACGGTTTGAAGTGTCATAAGACTGCTTCCTCTTTGCCAGTTTTTTTTTTTTAATTATTTTAATGTCCTACAATACCTGTCATCTTTTTGAGTTATTAAAAACCTAATGTCTTCTAGCATTCCATTAACATGGGGTCTGATGAGCTTTTGTTGACAATTTTTATTAATTTAGCCGAAGGATGTTAACCATAGTTTTAGCTGGGTTAGAACAAACTGGAGACTAGTATCACCAGGAAGTAAAAATAGACCCATGAAAATGCAGAGAGAAGTCTTAATTTTTGTGATATGGGTGGGTTTAGGGAGGCAATGCTTTTTAAAGGTTGTTTGTATATTGGCTGCTCTACCAACTTCTTTCTTCCCCCACAGACTTTACTTACCTTGCTTCTGTTTCTTCTCACCTTTCCCCGCTAGTTGGGCTGAAATCCTCTTTTAGTTTGTAAGTAGGAAGTGGACTTTCTTCTTGTTGCTATTTTGTCTTAATTAAAAAAAAAAAAAAAAAAAAGCAAGCCAACAATCCCCAAACCTCCAAAAATGAGATGAGCTGCATCTGTCTCACCTTACGAGACGCTTCAGATTGGATTAGCAGAGGAGACAAAGCATGCTCTGTAGTGCCTAAGGAAACCTATGAGCACAGCACTTGCTCGAGTTTTCTTAAGTCAGTGGTGGTGTACATGTGCTTGAATTTAAATGTATGTGTTGGGTTTTTTTTTAATATTAACTCAATATTTTCCACTTTAAAAACAAAACAAAACAAGTAAACCCACCTGGTCTTTACTCAGGTAACAATCAAGTGCTGATAACCCTCCTCAGAGTTGTCAAGTTTGTGAGAATGATACTGCTTTTGGCCTTCCTAGACTTGATATTAAGTTACTTAAAACCTCTAGGCTTGCAATATTATTTTGAAAATGAGATATCTTTGAGAATTGAATCGAGTGTATCTATAGGTTCCCCTAGGAGAGTAATGTTTCATTTTTTTTAAGCATAATATCTAGGAGTCTTATGCAGTACATCCATATCCTGTTTGCTTTGAAACTATGATCAAAATTATTGATCATAAACGTTGGGTTTAGTAAAAATTGCTTTTATATCTAGCCTTTGAATTCAAAGCTCCTTATGGAAAGGCTGTTTTGTCATTGTGTGTGCTTGCACATAGTGCATATCCCAACCTGCAGTGCTTTATGAGGATGAACTGTTGGGAGGGTAGGCAGAGGACTGAGACCACTGAACACCTTTAAAGATGTCACTGAAAACAGCCCAGCAGCCTTCCCTTTGCTTTTCCGTCACTTGCCCAGTTGCCAGAGAGAGCTACAGGAGAACTTCATTGCATTTTTGATTTGCAAACTTCTTCGTGTACCTAGTAATATCTGAATGAATAGTTAAACTAGAACCAGCACAGAACAGGATTTTATTTTCTTTTGAGAATTCTCTTCTTTTTACAGGAGTAGAAGGAGTCAAGCTAACCTAGAGTTGGCTTTCTGTTTGCGTGGCGGTGATTTGAAATGTTTGCATTTAGAAGGTGATAAATCTAAGAACGGGACAAGAAACGTAACTGTTTGACAGTGATAAGTGATAAAGTAGAACCAATATGAGGTCAAAGAAGCTGGAAAGCTGTTTAAAGTTGTGAAAAAAAAAGCATCCAAAATTGGAAGGTTATTTTAAGACAGTTTCACAACATATTCCAACTGTAATTGGGATAAAATTGGAATAAAATGTATGATGGGAAAACAGATGAGATCTGTATATTTGCAGCAGGATACTAAAATGCTGTCTGTTCACTCAGCTGGAGCTTTTCTGTGACTTAATTCCTTATACTGTTGTGTACAAGGAGGTCTCCCAAAGTGTGTGCAAAGTATGGAGACATAATAGTGAATTTTAAACTTATAAACATTCTTTCAAATGTGTTACCACAGTATAACGTTCAGTTAAAGTCTGAAACATTTTACTGAGGGATTTTACAGCTTGTATGAAGAGCTAGTGAGAGAAATGCAGATGTTGGTAAGTGTAATGGAGGTCAGGCAGACGGAAGACAAGTTTGGTGCTAAGAACGTACCAACCCTGTTCTGCAGTAATTTGGTTAGGTGAATGGGTTTTCTTCCAAAATGCAAAGGTGCCTGATGAAAGAGACTTGTCAGTTGTGGCCTTCATGTATGTTTTAACTTCTGAGTTTTGCTTCCTAAAGTTCAGAAGATTAGGTGAAGACCTCCAGGTTCTTATTGGAGTCATCTCCCTGGTAGCTTAGCTGCATTCTAATAATGCTTTAGGAGACTTGGTATAATGAATAAAGTAGACCTTCATCCTAATTAAAACTTAATTTGATGTCAGTTTAAATGAAGAGACTTTCGTAAACTGGTCTGTTGTGACCTGGCTAGTGCTAATCTCAATCAGCAGCTTGGCTAGGACATGAATTCAAATTTCTGCAGAACAACCAAAGTGACAGTAACAACTGACAACTTAAATTAAAATTACTAAATTCTAAGAAATTGATGTGCGTGACCCAAGTTACAAGATAGGTCATTAAATCAAGTCCGTAGAAACACAGTTGAGAAGCCCTCCCCAATGATTTTAGGGAGAGAAAAATGCTTTGTTAGTACATTGTGTGGACAGAAAATAGCTGGTTTTAAGTTGAGAATTCACACAGTACTAAAATGAAAGAAGTTGTACAAAAACTGTAATTGCTTAATACGAAATAACAGGTAAAAGATTTTTTTTTATTTATTTTTTTTTAAATCACCTCATTATTGTGAGAACTATTCATCTGAGCTCAGCAGTATACTGTTCTCTGAAAGTATAAAATACAAAGATAATAAAATTCTAAACTAAAATTCTGTATATAATATCTTCTGAAAGTAGTATGTTGCACTTCCAATTGCTGGAAGTATTCTTGGGAGTCTTTCTCTGAGTGTCCTTGTGCATTTATAGACATAACAGGTAAAATTTGAAGAACTGTCTGGTCATGCTTCTTACTATTACTACTACCTGACATTTTTTAATTCGACTCTCAAACTTTTTGTGAAATAGGAATAGTATTCACAATTAGAAATTATTGGATTGCTGTAGCTATTGCTAGCAGAGTTATACTGGAAGCTCTGTGTATACATTACAGCGTGTTGTACGTGTATGTATTACAGCGTGTACCAAATAGCTTTAGCTACATCTCAGATCAGATATTTTGGATCTCCTCAGTGCCTGTGCTGTGAGTGACAAACGCCTGAGGTAGTTCTACAGAGTCTTTGGATGGAAGGTAAAAGAACTTGACTACTAGTCTCAAAGCAGTTGAGAGGAAGAATTGTACTTTATGCTAGTGATTCAGTTTTAATTGTCTGAGAAGCCTACTGGACATTAATGTGGAACTTCAAAAGTGAATTAAGGTTTCAAGACTGGACACGGTTAGCTCATGTTAGGATCAGTGGAATAAAAGAGATGCCTCCAAAGTAGCTCTCCACTGTTGGGCTGCTTCTCTTAGCACGTGGGCCTTTATATCTTAAGTGACACAGCTTCTTGTAAGAATATTTTTCTATTCTAAAATACCCACCTGGCGTTTTAATATTTCAGGATACTTTGGTTTTAAAAACAAAAGGCAAATTACACATTTTAAAGGAAACACAGGAAGAGAAAATAAACTTTAAATCAGATGCTAGTTTAGTAAAGACCTTTAGAGCTTGACGTCTTTCTTTTTTCTCCTGATTGTTTAGCACTGTGACATCTGCAGTTTTCACTGTGGGAGACAACGTTGTTTCTGGTAGTGATGACCGTACTGTAAAAGTTTGGGATTTGAAAAACATGAGGTCTCCTATTGCAACCATCCGTACAGATTCTGCAGTCAATAGGTAAGCAGATCTCTTGAGTTACTATTTTTCTTAGTTCACTGAATATACATTTCATTTTAGTCACTAAAATTAAAGTTGAGATCTATGATATTTTGGAAGAAGTCTCAAGTGGTTTTAGAAAATGCAGATATAGTTAACATTAATTTTCAATAAATACATTTTATTGCTTTTCTGAGATTTTTTTTTTTATGTGGGATGCAGATGCTAGGGCTGTTTGAGCATCTAGTACAATAGAAAACATCTTAATGGTTTAATACTTTTTTCTTTTTCTACTTATGAATTCTAATCAGGAAAAAATAATCTGTATCGTTTCTTGTAAGCTTTAAGTTGTGCTGTCAAGTTCAATTTGCCAGACTCACTGTTTTGTACATAACCTACTTTTGTTTCTTCTGTGCAGAATTAATGTATGTGTTGGCCAAAGAATCATCGCCCTTCCACATGACAACCGACAGGTTAGATTATTTGACATGTCAGGAGTGCGATTAGCACGCCTGCCTCGCAGTAACAGACAGGTAACTGAATATTTATAGCCTTAAAGTATGTCTGTTCTTCTCTCATAGAAGGTTAAAACCAGGATTTGGTCTCTCTAGTTTAAAAGCTGAACAACTGCTGAAAGACACTTGTCTATACAAATATGCTGTTATTGAAAATGACCAACATGCAAATAAGTCACGTATTCTGAATTTTTCCTGTTCGAATTGCAAATGATATTTCAACTGGATTTCATCATAATTTTTCTCCTTACTAAAGTGAAACTCATGTCTGCCTTTTCTATGAAATAGAAAAAATATGTTAGAGCATTTAAAATGTTTACTAATGTCTTGATGTAAATCATGTCAGAAAAGTGGCTCACTATGAGGTTTACTGTTTTTTTTTTTTTTTTTTTTTTTTTTTTTTTCCCT
>JAAGAY010141649.1:0-65249 GCA_011801015.1 Ardeotis arabs | reverse complement strand
TACGTGGCAGTCAACTTCTTGAGCTAACATAAATCAGATCCTATCAGTAACTGTGAAGGTTCTCCTAAAACATGCTGAGAAAAGTAGCAATCGAGGTATTGATATGAAACATTGCACTGCCCTTCCAAAATCAGCATTTAGAATAAACCAAATATTCTGCAGCATGTGATACCAATTGATTAACCTCTAGTATGCAATAATCATACTTGTGTGCAGTTAACTGACAGTTAAGAGACTCCAGATGCTTCATCTTGAAATAAATGGCATTTTATTTTTAGAGTGATTCCTCTTTATAATAAATGTATAAAAGTGCAATATCTTAAATATTTACTGCATGCAAGACGTCTTTTTTGTTAGCATCATATAAAGTAATTTTATACAATAACTTATCTCTGCAAGAATACACTTGAACTTATTATCGAATTAATGCATCTCTTCAGTTGAGTGCCAGTCTGATCATTGTATTAATCACCTCTTACAGGACTGTAGGAAAAAAAAGCAAATTTTCACTAACACGGTTCTCTATGTTTGAAAATGGGTATTTTGGCTCAATTTAGCCTATGTTAGCCTACTATATCCCTCAGTTGACTGTATTACAACTATGGCATTACAGTTCTGTTTTCTGAAATGCCTGTCCACAAGGCTAACTGGATCTGCCCTCGATTACAGGGACTTTCTGAAGCTATTTGTATTCACTGCTTGTCTTTAATTCAGCCAGTATAATGAATGCCGTAATGATTATCGAAACTCAATCTGATACATCAAGCAAACTTTTCTTTATGGCAAACAGGATAAAGGAAAGATACAGAAAAATAATCAGAACAGGATAGCAGGAGGAACATGAAATAAAACTAAGCAAAAAATGTAGACTTCTTCAGCTGTATTGTACTTCATCAATTGTTCAGTTTTAGCAGACCAATTTACATTTAATTCACAAGGATCAGAAAGTATTCCAGAGTGTACATACATAAAGCAGTACTGTAAAAATATTTTCGTTAGATGGCAGGAAGCAATTAATCAGTGTGATAGATGAGTGTGAATGGAGAAGGAAGGAGTGCCTTGAACAAGGACACAGTAAACCTTGAATGATGTGCACAGTGACATGGCATTTTAAATACCTTAAGATGGAAAACTTATTTTTCAAGATCTTATTGGAAATTAACATGAACTTTTTTTTTTCTGTGCAACGACTGAAAGCCCAATTCTTCTATTTCTCCATCCCTAACACCAAGTGTGACTTGTTGGCTTCTGTCTGACTATGGTTGTGTTTAGTCCATGTATACATAAACTTGTTATTCTTAAAGAGGAGCAGAAAAATTTTCCTTGTTCTATGTTTTTTGTTTGTTTTTTTTCCCCAGGATAAAAATGCAGTCAAGACCTTTCAAAGTGAAAAGAGCAATCCTTCCAAGCCAAAATAGCCAATAGCCCATGAAGTGCATAAAATGGTTTTAGAGACTACACATGGTCAGGACTAGGTCTAAAGGGAGAGGAGCGTTACTCCCTTTTTTCCTAACTTCCAAGCCTTTTGGCCACATGATTCTACCTTTTCCACTCAGTCTGTTTAGCATTTGTCTGAACTGCTGATTAGCCAAATTGACTGAAACCCCTGAAAATTAGAAAATTAAACCAGCCAAGCAAAAAGAACAAAAATGAGTGGGGTTTTTCACCCAGTTTATTGGCTGGCCAAGTGGCAGGGCTGACATAAGGGAGAGGGAGCTGAGAAAAGCAGCTGAGAAAGAGGAGCTGAGGTGGTCTTGGAGGCTAGTTCCTTTTGGTAGCAATGCACTATGAGAGGGGGTGAGCTGCCTTGATACCAGATACTGATACCAGATGCGTTCCAGAGGAGTGGAAACTGTGTATTTTGTGGCAGTCTACAAATACTCTGGAACTCCTAGGTGTTTGGGACAGTATCCCACAAAGCAGTTGGCAATTGAATGATACGATCATAGTATGTGATGTAAGGTTTTATCACAACTATGCACAATTTATCACAATTTCTACATCTATTTCATGTGTCTAAATACCACCACTTATACTGTATTTTTGTTTACATTATCTTCACTGAAACAGAAGGATAAAATACATCTTTCCCCATTGATTCCTCTCTCTTACATTCTACAACAGGAAAGAAAAATCAGGAACCATTCACTCAAGTCCTTGCTTAGGCAAACTGTTTGGATTCCAAGAATCTTACTTAACTTGTTGTGATCATATAATACAGAACAAACTCATTTTTGCAGCTGGCCTAAATTCAGCTCTTCAGTAATGAAGATTTGAGATCCACTGATTGTTGATCAGATATGAGCCAGACTCCTGAAAAGCAACACGTAGGCATCTTTCTGTTATTCCTGTCATCACACAGGTGAAGATCAAAGAAACAGTCTTCTCTTGCAATACTACTGCAATCAGCCAAAATGCTTAAGAAACTTATCTTGCGGTCTACGAATTCTGAAAGTTTTCTATTCGTGAGATTCAGACTATTATTTATTTTCCCCCATGCTTCTGAGTTTCCATTGTATACAAGCCAAAAAAACCTCTTTAATAATACTGTCAAATAACTATCTCCCCACTGTAAAAAACGTTAAGTGTTTTGAACTTTCTGGCTGTAATAAAGATATTCTAGAAATTTTAATATTTAGACAATGATGACAGAGCACGTATAATAAAAAATTAATAATGGAATAATACATCTATCCAACACTAATCATAATAACAAACATTCTGGGAGAACAGTAAGCCCAAATAATATTTCAGACGAGCTAAATTTAATGTAATGAAAATACTATAGTACGAAGTGATGGCCAAAAATATTGTATTTTTAACCAGCAACATTTCTGAGGGGCAGTAACTGTACAATATTAGTTTTTTTTCAAAAAAACTAATTCTGTCCCTCAAACATCACACAATACATGCATTTAAATGACACTTTAAGAACAGCAAATATGATCTTTATTTTTAAATATGGCAAGTTTAAAAATGTATCTGACACCCCCCCCTTAAGGAAAAAAAAAAATTGGTCAAATAAGGATTTCTTGCAGCATGGTAAGTGAGGAATCCAGCAACAGACTTCAGCTTAGACTTTATTTTGAGAGAAAAATCCCCAAACCAACAGATTTACAGTAAGATTGATCTGGCTAAGTTTGTATTTTTCACACCATCTTAAAAATCTCCCTCTACTCCTTTCTTGCCTGCAGCATGGCTACTGTGAAAAAGCTTGAGTGAGACTTACAGTATAATCCCTTTAACTAGCTAAACAGTGACTCTCTATGTATTGTTGACTATGTAGAAATCTTTCTGGTTTGATTGATAAAACTCAAACTGTTATGGTTAACCATAAGCCAAAAAAAGAGGAAATACAAGTAGCTCCTCTTAACTAAAAGCATGGTTTTGCAAGATCTCTACTAAACTAACAAACTGAGCAGGGACAGACGGCTTTAGCTGTTTAGCGTGTACTAAATTTTAGAATTTATGGTTTATGTCAAAAGAGGGACCAAATTTACAAAAGCATGAATTTGTAAAATACCATAGTTAATTACCTACACCAGGACTCTTTAATTTCCTAACTTATGCGGTCTTTCCAAAACATATTTACTTCACTGGTCTCTTAGCTAGAGGTAGGTCACTTGTAGGCCTTGTTAATATGCTGTGCACACTTCATTAGTTCACTAATGTAATAAATCTGCAGGACAACCATGCACACAGCCCCAAGAACAGCAGCACATAGAATAAATTAATTGGCTAAATTTTATTTTTTCATGTGTGTTACCACGTATTTGCTATCCCCTAATATTCCATTCTTTTGTGAAGAATGTGTAATAAAGAAAGAGTCATGAGGTTGAGTAATGTCAAAGTCTTCTGCAGTTTACAACCAAAGGCTGGGAGCCTAGTAATGTCTTTATACGCAGCCCTTTCTCCCCCCATTTAGAGTTTTTGCAAATCATGCAGTCAATTCTGACTGATATCTAGCATAAAAAGTCTCTTCTCCACTTTCAAACTTAAAAAAAGTTATTCACAATCATGTGGCAGTATGATTAAAAATTACAGTCCATACACCTTGACAATCAAAAGAGTCTGAATTATAAAGAGTAAACTGCCCTTACAGCTGCATCATCCTGTATATGTAAGGATAGTGCCGGTTAATTTGTGAAAAAGGCAAGTTTAAGGTTTCTGTAAAACATGTATTACAGCTTTCTTGTGCTAGTGAACATCTAGAATACACAGGTTCCCAAGATGTTTTCCTTCCCTCCTCCCCCATTTATGACATTCAAAGAAATAACGTAATTTTGGCAAAGTTAAAAGGATTTCTGTCTTGATGTTTTTGCCTTCAGCTTCACATCAGAGGCACAAACTTCTGGACTCAAGCACTATAAGGCATAGTAGAAATCACCAATTAGAACAGCAGCACCACCACCACAATGGAATACACTGCAAGTGGGAACAGCTGTGTCATTTAAAAAGGAAATGTTTTTGTAAACTGTCACACTGCAATGCTGTGTTAGGTGATTTCATATAAAGCTTGCCTTGGCATGCTGAATTTTTTTTTTTTTTTTATCTTCAGAACATGCTCAAATGATCTAAACATTGCCACAGGTTCAACTTACCTAAAATATAGCAGAAGTAGACCAGTGGCATACTCTTGAAAAGTTTTGTGATCACAATATAACCATAAAGCATGAGTAAACATTTGTTTTGTTCTTACACAAAACTCAGAACCACATTTCCTTCTCCCCCACCCAAAAACCCATTAGAAAATAAAACAAATTAAAAAAAACCAAACCAAACCAACAACCTATACCCAAGCCTTTGTTAGACACCACTGTCTGGGTTTTTTTTTTTTCCTTTTTTTTTTTTGGCTACAGTTCCATTTATAGCACTGAATCCAGCATGGGCAATGTATTCCCAGGTTAAAAGAAGGGATATTATCAACAGTGGAACTGTGAAAACAGAAGCTCTGTTGCATTTATAGCAAGCTCAGGACCAACTTTGTTATACTGTATGTAAGAGTCACTGCTCTGATCCCCTATTCAGAATGTCAGTGTCACTTTTTATAACCTAGATCTATCTGCTTAGCTTTATTAAATAAAACGGTTTAACTCCTTAAAATAATTAACAATAGTGACTTTTTGGTTGTTGTTATATCTAAGGTTTCTGCAGTTTCTGAAAAAGTGTCTGATTGATCTGATGCTCCATATTTTTTCATGGTATTTTTAGGGCAACAACATACACTCATTAGTACTTATGCAGAACGGTTTGAAATATCTCTAAATTTACTTTTCTAATAAAGCTTATTAGAAAAGTAAAAGTAACCTAATATGAATCTGCCAAATAGAAGTTAAAATTATATTTAAAAGCTTGTGTTCCAATCCTAGATATAACAGCATAAATTTGTCTAATAGGACTGGTTTCTACACCTGTATAAAGCCCTGACAAGATTTGAGCACTATTTTGAATGTGAATGGTCTCTGTCTGGGTGTCTCCAATTTGCTTCTACTCAGGAATGTGTAAATTATTTTATACAGCACGATGCTAGTACCGCTCTGTACTATAGTAATTTTTTTTGTTTTGTAAATAAAAACCAACAACAAATCCCTAGTCAGAAATAAACTGACAAAATTTACATTCTTCTCTCTTAAAAAAGTAAATAAAATAACATTATTTAAAATGTGAATTAGCTATAAGACATACAATACAATTACATAGATACATATCAATACAGCACATTCAATTTGCCAAAAATTAATGATTACAAAGCCAATATGGATGCTGCCATATATATATATATAGATGTATGTACAATGATTATAGCATTCATAATTGCACTATACCTACAACCAGTTTTAAATTACAAGGTGTTTTAAGAGGGAGCAAAAAATAGCAACTGTTCTTATTATTGTTGTTTTGGAGTTGGGAGGGTCAAGGATGAAAAAGGTCTCATTAGTATTTATTGTTAACTTTGGTAATCAACTAATAAGCCATTCTTTTTTCCACCTCCCATCTGCTGCTATGAAGCAACAATTTCTGTTAAGTGCACTCCAGTGCTACTTGGCATTGCAGATAATCAATCCAATTACATGTCTGAACTCTGAGTTTTCTATATCTTACTAGCAATCATGCACCTGGTCATAAAACACCTTTCAACCTAAGCTGCAGAATAAAGGCTCATCAATGTGTGCTGCATTTTTGTTGTTAAAAATTGCACATTTAACTTTCAAGAACTATTTTCTCACTGTTTCATTTACATTAATAATTTTTTTCCTAAAGAACAATCAGAGAGGCTATTTTGCATGAAAGTCTATCAAATGTCCGTGAATCAGTTAGTTAACAAGCAACCTCATCAGGAAAGGTTCCCAAATGTGATCTCTCATCAGTAATTTCTTGTTATACAACTAAAGGTGCCTTGGTATTGTTATAGAAAACAATCTTATGCCATATCTGACATAAGGAGAGATTTAAGCTGTCTTTAAATTAGTAGACCACATGTGTATGTATGGTGCACCTTGTAGTATTATTCTCTCACACTGTTGGTTTTGGCATTAGAAAATGGAGCACTTTCTAAAAAAGGGAACGTATGAGCTGAAACTGTGTTTGTTTATCATTTGGCAGTTGACTCTATCAGGTCAGTTCCCAACTCATCAGTTTGGCATTTCTATCAGTATCTTATGTTTCAAGAGCATTAATTTTACAAAAAAGCCAGATTTGGCAACATTAATTTTATACAATAAAAATAATTTTTCTGCTGTGGAAAAAGAACACTTAAAAAAGCTCTAACTTAAGAAAAAAAACCCACACAACTGAAAAAAAACCCCACTGTTTCAGGCTGTAGCCACTGGGGAAAAATGTAGTGTCTATGACATTTCTATTTGGCATTTGTGAATAAAAGAAGAGAGAAAAAAAAATGGCACATGGCAATTAAAAAGAGATTCTAAGATATTCCATGTACACCCCAGGTTGTGTCTTAATTATTTAATTACTGTCTTCTGTGCACCTTCCCAAACTGTGAAAATATGGTTCAATTTAATATCATTAGACAAGTGTAATTCTACTTCGCAATCCAAATATTTTAGTCTCAAAAGTGAAGACAGAATGAAGACACTCATGTCAAGAGTTTAAAAATCACAGTATCAATACTTTTGATCCTTCACAGAAAGTACATACTATAAAATTAGAATGACTGATGACTTAATTTCTGATGATAGTATTTTCCTGACCAAATCACTCAACAGAAAAGATTTCACCCAGGAATGGAACTGGGGAAAAGGCCATTGTACCTTGTAAAAGATAAGGGTGGAGGGGAAGGAGGGAGAGAGAAAGAGTCAGGGAAAGAGGAAACCAGCTTGATTTTGCTTGAATAGCAAAAAACTGCTATCCTTTGTGAATGTACGACTGAGAATTTAAAACACATCGAATCACAAGGTTTTGCCTAAAAAATGAGGAAATGTGCTGTGAATGTACTTCAGCATCTTTGTTTTTCCTCCATGTAGTTTAAATAAAATCATAATATTAACTACAAACTCTGTGGATATTCACAGAGTCCAGGCCGGCAATAAATTAGTATTATGCAAATTGTTTTCACAGATAATACAGTCCCTCTTGTATATCTTCAATCACACAAAGTTGGTTTTGGAGGGCCTCCTAGGCACAGTTAGACCAGATTGTATTCCTTCAGGTTTAACTGTAAGATTGTGTCCTTGACAGCAGCAAAGACGAAGCGGATATTCTCTGTGTCTGTAGCGCATGTGAAGTGGGAGTAGATAATTTTGTCACTGTCTGGATTCAGGTCTACGAACATCTTCAGGATGAACTCTCGTGCTGCTTGTGCATCCCTTTGTGGTCCTGATAATTAAGAAGAGAAAGTCAGTCTTCTTAAAGTTGATTCAATATTTGAACTTCTTTAACAGAAAACAAGAAAGTGTCAGTCTGCGGCCCCCATGTATAAGAAGACAGGGAACTTTTTACTAATCAATAGTATCATGTACTGGCTAAATTCTTTCTGGTAGGAACTATGAAAAACAAAGATGGAAGGAAATTTCACAAGTTCATCAAGACAGAGCTATCATGTCAAAGGTACCCTTTCCCTGCTGACTATCCTCTTTCTTCAGTAAGGCAATGTTTAGAACAGGTCACTTATAATAGTGCATAATGAAAAGCTAGCTATACTAATAAATCTTTAAAAATGTTAATAGAATTGGTGAATGTTCAGTCTACACCTACATTATTTCAATTTTACTTAAGTTCCTTTAGCACTGCAACATTTACTAGTTTTATGAGGATTTTAACAGGTAGCATAATGAAGATCTATCCTGAACTGGTCCGACATTGTCACCAGCAGAACTTCATTAGTGATAATAAAATACATATGCTTTCCAGCTGAAGCTGTCTGATTGCTAAAGGCTCATGTTCTAACAAATCACTTGTTACCTAAATTACATATGATAATAATCCTATCAGATCTAAATTAAGATTGTAATTCTCAGAAGGATAAAGAGTCTATGTAACCAAATCACATGCTCAGCTTTACAGAAGAGAGAAGGTAAAGTAATGACTTCCAGCCTGGAACAGTGAGGAGTCATTCAGGTTCAAAGCCCAAAGAACAGTGCAGAAGCAAGAACATTAGCCACAAGCTGTGGAATTCTGTTCCATTATTCCAACGCAGTTTCCAAAGACCATTATTCTCTTGCTCTCCTGTTTCTGGAATATGAGTTTCTACACATTTTTCGTGCTGCCTCCTGTTCCTGTTCTCTTCGTGTTGTTCCATGGCATTGTAAGTACCAGCACTCAGCTGTCATAGGTAGCTCTGTCTTTTAGTAAATCTGTACTTGGGGGGTTAGCACATGGCCACATATTTTTCAACAACTGGATAATAAACCTCATTTTTAATACTTTGAGATTACAATTGCTAACATTTCCAATTTGGATAACTATAAAATTTAGATAGGGAATGCAAGGAAGAGAAATCACATGCTTTCTGGTGTGCTGCCACATGTGGAGGGGGAGTAAGATTCTGCAATATATAGGTGCATGCATATGAACGTATATGTGTATATATGTACAGACATACACAGCTACAGATGACACATCTCCTGAGATCTAGGGATATAAACAGATCATAAGCTCTCAGAAGGAGGACAGAGGACAGTTCAACACTTCTACAGGCTTCTAAAACACAAGCTCTAGTCTTCCGCTTGGTCACCCAGAATCTATAGAAACAGCAGCAACGATAAATCTTACACTACCACAAACAAATTTGCAGTAGTTGGGAAAAAACCTCTTTTTGTCTTGGTCCTCTTCCCCTCCCAGCTCTTCATTTCCAGTCTGTGAGTTAGTCTTCTAGTATTAGCCATGAAAAGATGTCTTAGAATCACAGAATAGTTTGGATTGGAAGGGACCTTTAAAGGCCATCTAGTCCAACCCACCTGCAAGAAGCAGGGACATCTCCAACCAGATCAGGTTGCTCAGAGCTTCATCCAACCTAGCCTTGAATGTTCCCAGGGATGGGGCATTGACCACCTCTCTTGGGCAACCTGTTCCAGTGTTCTACCACTCTCATTGTAAAAATTTTTTTCCTTATGTCTAATCTGAATCTACCTCCCATTACTGCACATATTTTCACAACAGGTCCTGCTGAAGAGTTTCTCTCCATCTTTCCTATCAGCCCCCTTTAGGTACTGTAAGGCTGCAATAAGGTCTCCCCGGAGCCTTCTCTTCTCCAGACTGAACAGCCTCAACTCTCTCAGCCTGTCCCTCAGTCCCTCTTCCAATGTGTTACAATACACCGTACAGAAGAACTGCTTAGCTTAATTTAATCAGTCCGTTTGCCATGCTGGCTAGCAGTTTTCATCCCAATGCTACTTTTTCCCCTTTCGCAGGAAAGCGATGGGAGAAGTGATTCAGCTAAAAAAAAACCACTAATTATGATCTCTTCCTCAGGTCTTCCATCCTCCCACATCCCCAGTGTGCTGGGACAGAAGAGGAGACCACATGGTGACCTCTGCAAGCCACAGACTGCACCCTGCCACCAGAAGAAATCAAATCAAACCATAACCAGAAGAAGATGGTCTTCAGGTGGTGCCCAATCCACTTCCAGGATTGACTCCAACAACCCTATCAGGCCATCATCTTTTTTTTCCTCACCAATGGCAAAGCACAGGAGAAATAGGGTTTCTCTGAGCTGAGTGGCTGAGTTTTGTCTATTGTTTTCTGGACAAGCACTTAACACAAGCTTTATCATCACTTGAGTGGTGATAATAGAACAGACTGTGGAGTCTTCACACCTTCAGGATGTCATCTAAGGAACCTGTCATGCGAAGTAAACTTGAAAGAACGACCATATTTCTATTCAACTGCCAGTTCTCTTCTGCGTAGCACTATGAAACTAAACTTACACTCACTCATAAATAATACAGTCTGATCCTGCATGCTGTTCACTGTTTCCTTCCCATTAAATAGGAGACAAAATGTACATTTTTCCTATTATTACTTTCCATATTTGAATGTGAGAGATTTAAATCTTTTATTACAGAATCACAGAATAGCTCGGGTTGGAAGGGACCTTTAAAGGTCATCTAGTCCAACTCCGCTGTAAGGAACAGGGACAATCAGCTTTCAAACCTGCTGTTCACTCCCTGGTGGGACAAAGCAGATTTTCTTTTTTTAAAAACAGGAGCATTTATTTCTTTAGATCTCTTATTACATGAGTTTTCTGTTATCAAGGCCTCCACTCAGTTACCTCAATATACTTAGCTTTTTCCCTCAGGAGAACTTTCTGAAAGTACAATTTTAGTAGAAACAGCTGTACAATCCACATGCTTTTTTATGGACAAGCACATTAAGCTTCACAAAAATAATGTAAACTTAAAATAAAGAGAAAAAAGAGCGACAATAAAAGGGTGGAAGGAGTGCTGCTACTTTCTGAGTGCCACAGACACCTTATGACACTTCCCCTCAGATATTCAGCCTTATACAAAACCAAACAGTATGAGACACAATGTGTAAAACTGAGGAATGAATTTTTATTTCTTTTTCGCTTTTATACGTCAGTTTAAACCCTCACTCCAACTTATGAAAGAGGATAAATTGTGGCTCACTGCTAATATGACAATACTCATCCAAAAGTAAAAATTTTCCATGAAAGGTTCTGCCACCCTACTTGTAATTAATTACAGTATAAAATGAAATCCTAGCAGGCTAAAAAATCCCACAGGAGTTCAATCATATTTTAAAATTTAGATGATTAAAAACTGCAAAGCACCTTTCTTTTATTTTTAAACACCAAAATATATCAAAGGATCTGTCTGTCTAGCATTTGGACAAGGCTATTACAATTTGTCATTACTACAGTGTAAACAGAGCATGAGCTCTGATGTTATTATACTTACCATCATACTCTGGAAAATAATCAACTAGATGGGAGTACATAATCTTCTCCTCTAAGAGATCTTTTTTATTTAAGAACAGAATGACTGAAGAGTTCTGGAACCATGGATATGTGATAATTGTTCTAAAGAGTGCTTTGCTTTCTTCCATGCGATTCTGGATTAAAAAAAGAGAGCAGAATTTTGGTGGTCACAAAAATAATATTTAATTATTTTTTGAAAGAAATTAATACTACTTCATTTTATTTGGAAAAGTATCCGTTTCATGTTTTGCACCTTCCTACCAATATGTAAGGTTCGAGTAATTAAATTACAATTAATTAAGTAGTTAATTAAATATGCAGGCATTTTCATTTTGCAAATTCAACTGCTCAAGAATAAGTATTCTTTAAAACACAGGTCATGAACACGAAAGCTGTAACAGGCGCATTTGTAAAGTCTGAGTATGCAAAATCACAACCAGCCAATGAACTGGTGGGTATTGAAATGCATGTGATTCACAGTAAATACAAATATGCCACAACAAGACATAACAACTAATTCAAGGTTTAAGAACATTATGTATTTCATAGGCCTTTCCTGAACTTTACATGCAGAGTTAGGTAATTCTTAGAAAGAGACCAACTTTAAAATAGCTGCATGTAAACTTGGAACCTGAGAACATTTCATCAACATTAAAGGCTTATGTCGTAAAGTCTTAAAAATCCCTAAATTGCTGAATTTATTTCTAACATAATTGGGTTGACCTTTAATTGCTTAACTGTTTCTGAAAGCCACTTCACATTAGAGCTGAAATGTAAATGAAGCCTACAGTTCTATTTGTAACATTTTTCTGTCAGTTTAAAATTATGTTATGATTTGGTACAGTTCTGAGGAACTGTTAGGCTGACATGATGTGGCTAATACAGTCAGAATAAACTGAGTTCAAAACAAATGAATTAACTTACTCTTTTAATTATTATTATTTAAAGCTGCAGTCCCCTGAAACAACCTGTTTCACCACCAAAAGGGACTCCAGAGAACAACAGTAAGGAGGTGAATCCTGCAGATTCCACTGTTCCTGAGCCATACAACAATCTGTTAGATAACTCAGATAGGTTTCCAGTAAGTGTATTTTTACTTGCATGAATTTGCATTTTAAAGAGACCAAGATAAACATAAAAAATAGGAACTTAAAAAAAAAACCAAACCAAAACCAAATGAAACCAACAAAACCTCAAAAAACAAACCCTAAAAACTTCCTTTTTGTAGCAGTTGATGGTTTGGCCTCTTATGTTACCACAGAATCTTCAAGTTATTTATAAAACTTTACTGCATGCTGGAGCAGTGGGTGAAAATAAATAGCCAAATTTGTAGATTGAGAAACTAATGCAGAGAAGTAAAACTTTGACTTTCTTGCAGTCAAGTTCTTAGGACTCACACTGATCTCAATGGTATCAAGATTTCACTCAGGAACTAGAAAATCTGAAATGTCAGCAGAGCTGAGCATAAAACCCCAAGTCCTTAGACTAACTGGTAACCAGACCGTGTTTTCTTCTCAATGTTCTATACAGACTTCCTCTGTAAACAAAGCCTTACAGAAAGGCAGCGGCAACTACATAGGACAGTTTTCACTTTTACAGCTTGATGAAAAAGAGAAGGCAATGAAAACTTAAAAACTACTGTTTATATTATAAATATTTACCTAAACTCATTAACACTTGGTACCTTTTAATGTGACGCTTGGAAGGTGAAACAGTGTCATGGCTCAATTAGCAGTGTTCTTTCACAGTAAATTTATAAGCTATTGCAAACTTCTTAGTAAAAAAAGTTCACAGAACACACAAAGAAATTACTTATTTAGAGTAAGTGTTCCTGCTTTTCACAAATACCCTTCAAGAAGGCTGCAGTACTTTCATCTATAATGCCGATTTTATTTCAATATACGTAACACAGAATTGCAAAGACAAAACAGATAAATCCATTTGGATAAATTCATGACCCTTCCTCCATGAAAGCTGAAGAAAATTCTGGTTTGCAAACATTATTAGACTCAGCATATTTTCATTTTCTGTTTGAAAGGGATGCCAAACAAGATTAAGTAGAAAAAGCATGCAGACTAAAGCTACACTGATATAATGCCCAAAACAATTTCTAGCATCCTATCAGCTAAAACATTAACTCTGAAAGTGCTGCACATCATAACAGTAGTACCAGGAGGCATACACAATAAAGAACAAAATACTCTGTTTTCAATGTAGGAAGAGGATGTCTTGTATTATATATTAATTATGAATTCTGTATAATATGAATTGCATTCCACAGACTCATTTTTTTTCCTATTATAAATTTATAAATGTGTCTCAAGTCCTTTCACATTTGATTTGAGGCATCTGAAACCTCTCCTTGACATGATACCTACTAAAGATTCCATTCAACAGACAGATCAATAGATGAAGCACGTTCAATTAATTCAAAACCAATCTGTGATGCCAAAAAAGGATACTGGAAGGCAATGTAAACTGCTGCTTCAGAAAAAAAATCATGTTATATCAAAGGAAATAATTACAGCCTTGAGAAATTTACAGAAGTGGTCACTATGTGCAGTCTAACACAGCTGAAATAAATGCTCAACTGCTTTAGAAAAAATACATAGTTCAGGATGACAATAACCAAAGTCAATAAAACACTACCAGATTATCCCAGCTTCATTAATTTCACTGTATTCTTTAGTATACTCAAAGTTTCATTTAATACAGAAGCCACTTTCCTTGAGAAGTCATCCAGTTAACTATATTCCTAGGAAGAGCCAGACTAAATCTGGCAGCCTGTGCCAGTGCCTGACCACTCTTTCAGTAAAGAACTGTTTGCTAACATCCAACCTAAATCTTCCCTGATGCAACTTGAGGCCATTTCCTCTTGTCCTATCACAAGTTATCTGGGAGAAGAGACCAACACCTACCTCTCTATAACCTCCTTTCAGATAATGGTAGAGCACAATGAGGTCTCCCCTTAGCCTCCTCTTCTCCAGACTAAACAATCCCAGTTCCCTCATAAGACTTGTTCTCCAGATCCCTCAGCAGCTTCGTTGCCCATCTCTGGATGTGCTCCAGCAACTCAATGTCCTTCTTGTACTGAGGGGCCCAAAACTGTACAAAGTATTTGAGATACAGCCTCACCAGTGTCGAGTACAGGGGCACAATCACTAAAAGTATAGAACTGTCACCAGAAGAAGAAATATTTTTTTATTGTATGAGGATCTTGCCCTGTACAGTTGTACCAGATAAGGATATTGGGAAGGTAAAACAGTGAAGTCTTGCACACCAAAGGGCAGCTCTGAGGAATAGCAACTACCTCAGTATAGGGATTATTTCAGAGCGTACATTGCTATAGAATGGCCCTCAGTGCACCTCCATCTGCAGAATGAAGTAAACAGCAGGGATTAAAACATCAGGAAGGCTGCAGACACATTTTCTAAGCAGTTGGCAAAGGATGACAAGCTGTTCAAATGAGTCACTCTCTAAGATTCATCATTGTCTATGAATTTTCAAGGAAAATACTCCTTCTCAAGGAAAATACCAACAATGCTGTGTTCTGCCCTTACAACAGAAGTGTGGAAAAAAGACCCAAGATATCACTGGTTATTTTCTCTGAATGTATGTCACACTGCAATGCTCTACAGACAAACACGGCTTCACAAAAGATATATGTAATAAGATGGTACTGCTAGAACTTTAAAAAGTCCTGTCAGTCAATTCCAGGGATTCAATGTAGATTTCGTATCATACATACATTTAACAAAAGTGTCTTGCAAGGCCCTGGAAATTAATCAAGGAAATCCCTTTTCAGTTCACTGCATGACATTCATAACATTAAGTATATATTACTAAATGACTGCTATGGTCAATGCTAATTCACTGGAGAAAAACCTTAATCTTAGATACAACCATGTCATGAAGGAATTGTCCACAGGCTTATCTGTTTTCTCTGACTGTATCAGCTGGTCTAATAAAATTATTTCCTCTTCCTACAGATATTCCTTATTTGTATTGTTCACAGGAACCTCCAAACGAAAAATGTCAGCTGTATCTGACAGCATCATAAATTACAGAGCTGTTATTGCAGTCGTATGTCACACTAACATCATAGTTTTGACATCTAAATATCAAACCAAAGAAATCCAAAATCCATAACTGAATGTTAACTTTGGGTTTTGTGGGGTTTCTCTCAGCTCTTCTATAACTTTACTATGCACAGATTTAATAGTATCATAGATGAAACTCAAGGGGACTCAGAAGAGGGAAAAAACCCAAGTAAATGGTAACTTCACACTCAGGTTGGGGATTTTTTACTATTTTTTTTGTCCTGTTTCTTAATGCCACAAACTGCACTTACAGTATGCACAACACTACCAAAGTGTAAGAAAACGAAGGACTTAACATGCCCTAAAGACAAAACAGATACTCACTGTATATTGATCATACCTGCATTTTCTCTTGGCGTGTAGTCATAACTTAATAAAACCAAAAGGGTCTATCTCTTCTGTTCCCTCTCTGTAACTCCCACCTTCATGTGAGCGGTTGTTCCATAACTGAGCCCTTCCTTAGCAAGTAAATAAAAATAATTGCCAGTTGCCTGAATTATGTGAAATATTGCTGGCTTTTTCTGTTTCCCTATCCTTACAGGAAGGTAGATAGAATCTTGTTAAATACATACTAAACTCTTAGCACATTTTAAAAACTGTCCCAAAAGCCAGTGCTTTAAACTTGAAATTAATATGTATCATTATGAAAAAAAATCAGCCTCTGGCTTCTCCTTCTGAAACTATCCCACATATTGAATCAAACCATTTGCTTTTCATAACTTCTGTTTTAACAAAGAAGAGTCAGAAAGTTTAAAAGAAGGCAAAGGCACAACAAAAGAGGTGGAGAGATATTATAGCTTCAGTACTAATAGAAACTGATAGGCTTCCTATGAAAACACTGCAATCTGTATTTTGAATTTAAGTACTGCTTTTGTTAAACTTGTCACTAAAGAACTCAACATAGTTGTAAGGAAGAGCAAATACAGTCAACTTATGTAGGGGTAGCTGATAAATATCCAACACAAGCACTAAAGATTAACATTAAGAATTAGCTTCTTGTGTTATCAATATGTAAAGAAGCTTGATTCAGCAAAGTACTTTAGTACAATTCTAACTAATTTTTCTTCCCGAAGCAATTTCTCCAACAGTACTGTTTATTATTCTCTAAAATTTCTCGTAAAGAGTTTTTCTGTTGCTAACAATAGCTCGTACGATTGCATGCTCAACCATTTTCCTTTATTAAACACATATGCAACATTACTGCCATACTATTTTTAATCTACAATCTTTTAACTAAAGATTTTTTGAAGAGATGAAATTGTTGAATTACTCACTCTTCTGAAACACACCTGTTGTTAACAGGATGCACTTTTTCTTATGTAAGAAACAGTTTCGCATTACAGTATTTTCACTGGAAATAGGGATGGGATTATGATGATTATAGAAAAAGGCCAGTGAGCACTGGGGATCTGACCTTCTGTCAGATGCAACATGAAGGAAGCCTTGCCAAACCAAGCAAGACAGCGTGGCTCTTCAAGAAGAGGACAGGAGCAGGCAGTATTCAATAATTGTTCAAGCACTTGATCTGATTTTATGAGCCAGCTCTACCTTACCAAATTGCTTCCAGAAAAATCTGATTTCAGCTTCAATGGAAAAGGCTGCAGAAAGAAACTTGTGAATAACTAAGGCAGAGAAATGTGCAGCTGGAGCTGGCTCAAGGCTTTCTCAGCAGGTGCCGGCCATTTTCAGCAGTGATGCCAACCTTCTCAGCGACCCCGCTCTGACAGCAGCAACAGCTTGTCACGGCCTCCCCTGTGATCTACTGGCTTGGGCAACTTCCCTGCTCTGCTCATGTCTGCAGCCAGTCCTGAATTCCATAAAGGCATATTGGTATCACCAGCCACTACTCCACTTTTCTCGTTATGATACACAGATGCCAGCATAAAATTCTCCCATCCTGCACACAACTTGACACAGTCATCAGTCCAATGTAGAAATAATATCATGAAACCCAGAACAAGAAATACAGCAGACAAATTCCACAAGTGAACAGAAATTTGTTTACTATAAACAGATCATATAATCTTGGACAAGATTATTCCAATTTCTTATTAAACACCAAGAAAAAACACTGTACTTATGAATCATGGAGACTCTCTAATTTCATGACCAGAAACACAGTTGTATGAAACATCAATAAAAATAAAATGAAATCCCTTTCAACCATGAACTTCTACTACAGAAAATATTTTATGCTGGTAAGGTTTTGTACAACAGTTAAACATTAACACAAACATAACTAGACATACAAACCGTGTTTTTCTCATTTTTTTTGTGCAAATTTGGAAAACTCTTCCTCATTTTTTAATAGATTAAAAAAGAGCATACTTCAACCTTTTTTTTTTTTAATCCTCTACTTTCAGTTTTCATGTTAAAATGATAGATTTCTAGTTCGGATTTATGAACTGAAATTCTCTTTGCTATCTGTTGCTCTGGAAAAATATGCAATTACTCCTGTAATTACAGAAATAGTAGAATTGGCATAATTTATAAACACTTGACTCTAAGAGTAAGTCTAAGATTAAAAAATACCTCAAGAGTATTAAAACAGCATTAAAAAGCTGTATCAGGTGGTACCCAATCAAGGAAAAGCAGCATTTCCCAGCTAACAAACATTGTGCTTTCACAGAAAAGACCAAGTACAATATCAATCTGAAACAACCCAGAAGCAGTAGTGGAGTTTCACCAGTTACTGTCTTTGTGATTGTCTAGAGTGGCATCTAGTGGGCATCCTGTAACTTATATATGGAACAAAAAAATGTAGTAATTTTTGTCTTAAAAATTCTTAGTAATTTAAATACTGTCCGTTAACAAAATCAGGATTTCACAAATTTTGAGGGACTAGATTTTGTTGAAATGGTGAGAGAAGGTGGTGAGAAGGTAAACAAGATGCACTTTTCAGTCAAAAACCTGCACTGTGTATATAACTATGTTTATGCTGATTAAAAAAAAAAAAAAAATCTTTGAGTGAGAGGGCATTCAGAGGGGATAACTAGAGAAGAGGAGGTACTGATGCAAGAGAGCTTCAGAAAAAAAAGCAGGGGTTGGTATTGCAGAAGTTTAGTATCACACTAATAAACTGTACTATTTCACCTGACGAAGTCTTGTGCATATGAATTTTGTGCAAAGGTCTGTATTAATTAGGAATGTCTCCATTCTCCAAATAAGACTTCCAGCAATTACTTAAGTAGAAGCACTGTCTGGCTGCACAGAAAGACCTACAGAGTATTCCTTGGCTAGAAATTCAATAAAGCTGCCACATGGAACTTGGGAAGTTACAGAGGAAATTAGGAAGTGGGAGGTAAGTGCAGAGTCCTCCACTACATAAAAAAAGCAAATACAGTATCAAAACTGGAAGTGTTTCAAATTTTTGCCACTAGTATGTAGTATAATCTTGCAGCTGTGCTGCTGTAACTAGCCATCAAAAAAAACTGCAATGGCTGTACAAATACTTCGATCAACAATTCAAATCCAGTAAGTGACAACTTCAAACACAGAGCTCAGGAATAATTCCTTCCTTTTCTTCTGGTTTTGAACCTTTCTGTGAACTAGCCTGACAAAAAAGGCTGCTGGTAGAGGACCGGGACGACACCTCTGTAGATGAGAACAGTATTTTTAAATCAGCTGGCAGATGAACCCTTACCTCTCCAACAACTTAAATTTGCAACACAGTACTTGCAAATATATGGCAATTTTATGTACCCAGTAGAGGGACAGACAAACCAAGTGACAGCTGAAATTCATCAAATCAACATGTTCAACAACCATCAAAGCACAAAAATACCATCTAAAAAAGGTGATCCACAAAGTGGTCAAAAAACATAGT
Organism: Ardeotis arabs; assembly: GCA_011801015.1. Classification (NCBI taxonomy): domain Eukaryota; kingdom Metazoa; phylum Chordata; class Aves; order Otidiformes; family Otididae; genus Ardeotis; species Ardeotis arabs. The sequence continues at coordinate 45,928 of JAAGAY010141649.1, read as the reverse complement.
CCAAATATTGCTGTCAAATATTTTTTAAATAAAAAATGGCTGTTAAATTAATTTTGAGGAAATAACATGAATGCCAGAATAACCAGTTTTTCATTAATACCTACATATTTTTGAGAAAAATAGGTGAAAATATTTTAACATTAAATTGTCACTAAAAAGGGCCCTTTTCTGGACAGCTTTGCCACTGGTTATTGAAATAAATAAGTGTTACTTGTCTTTGCCAGCAACTGCTGCCAACAGCAACATTTACCAGCAGCATTTCTGGCAGCCTTTGCAAGCAGGTTCACATTCAACCTCTCATTTCCATTATGAACCACCGCCTTTAACAAAAGAGAGAGAGACTCTGGCTGTTCCCTATGCAAACGTTTCCCAGTACTGATACTTTACATTCAAAAGGTTCTTTATCCACAAATGAAAAAGAAAATATATATGCATATGTGTGAACAGGTATGAAGAGATACAATACACAGAGCAACAAGGTTTGGCACAGGTCATTAATGTGTTATTTTCTCTAGTTTCCAAATAAACAATGAGTTCTGGAGATTTTATTTCCAATGGAAATAACATTGTTAAATAATTAGGAAGATCATTTGAGGATCTTAATTCTATCTGGGAGTTCATATTATCCCTCTGCCCTATGCTCAATTGTTCTGGACTGCTGAATGTTGATGAAAAAAACAGGCAACTAAAGTATTATGTTTATTCATGATGCAGAAAAGAGAAGTGCTCTGACCTCAGTATTGTTTTCTTTCAGCCTTCATGCTAAGCCATGTAGGACTAGCCTGTGAATAAGGAACACAAAGTGCTGGAAAAGAAGTGGAAGCATGCCCAGATGCGAACAGCAAGATAGTTCTGATGAAAAAAAAGGAAATAAGTGCTTCAGATAATTGCCACCATAAAGAGTGAAAGCATTCTGAACCATGTGCCCTCATACCATTTCTTATTTTCGTCCCACATAAAAAAAAATGTGGCTGGAACATTGTACCAATTTGTCATCCATTCAGGTTGCACTGACGAACACTACAGAAGTTCCATCTAGGCTCAGCATACTCATCTATTTTGCAGACTTATTTTGTTCAGATTCAAAACATGAGCACGTACGCCTGCATCTACATACCTGTATACATTCAGAAATGAGTTCACAGTAAAAATACCTATTCTGGGTTTCATCTTATTATTTTCATGTAATTTTAATACATTAAACTTTAACTGGAATATTTTTAAACAAACCAAGCGACATGGATCCTTTCTACTTGGGGCAACCTAAGAATAACAACATTTTCCATTAATCCAAAGAACTGACATCCTTGCACAGTGCCTTTATTCAGTACTTCAAGCACAAAAACATTGCAGAAAATCACCCTGCAAAGTTCCTTCATCCTCAATTTGCAGTTGTGCCTGAAGTACCGAAGCCCTAATTTTCTAAATATCTTATTTTGCCTTCATACAAATGTTAATTCTGATAAAATCACAAGACAGTAAATTCAGTATAAATTAAGTACTGTGAAGGTAACTATGTTAATTCAGATATCAACCATTAAATAAAGTAGGGTTCTTCAGGGTTTTAAAGAAGCTATGGCAAAACCCTATGGCATGACTACAAAGACACTCCCCAAAGAAACAAAGTAATCTCCTTTCACTTGTCCAACTATAATTTTTCCACTTAGATTCACAACAGAATTTATGCTGGAAAGAACCAGTGGAAATCATCTGGTCCAACTCCTTGCGCTCAGCAGCACTTTGTCATTAGATCAGGTTGTTCACGGCCGTGTCCAGTCAAGCTTTGAACATCTCTCTCCAGGATGGAGACCCTACCCCTCTAAGCAACCAATTCTACTTCACTCACTCATACGTAGCTATCATCTTTCAGCCCTTGTGATCTATGAACACCAAGCTAAACACAATTTTACTGAGGACTACTGTATTTACAGACTACTAAGTCACTAGACAGTTTTAACGATCCCCTGATGGTAAAGTTTTGGACAAAGCATTCTTAAGAACAAATTTATTCCCAGATTATTTAGCACCAAACCGCTTCCAAAAGGGACCCCACCAGTTACAAATCTGTTCTTCCTTCCATCTCTCCTGTTTCACTTGTCTGATTACCCCTTGAATTCCTGCAAGGTTTGTGCAATGGCTTTTTGGAAGCGTTGCTTGAGTCACTTCCAGATCTACTAGCTCTGTTCACATCTCAATATAAACATATTACGTCTTCCTGCTGCTAGTGCCATGCAAACGTCCGGTACTGGTGAATCAACCTGCTATTCTGTATTTCAGAAACCCAGAAGACTTGATGGGGGATCACAGGTGCACTTTGCTCCTAAGTAATAGCCACTGCTTTATAAGTTTATAAAATCAGGAAAGACCTGTAAAGATCTGTATCTATAAAAACTACACATTTTTTTTTAGTCACCCTAGACTTATACAAGCTACATGAAATCATACACACTTTAAGACTTTTAGTGTGCTAATGGAGAAGAAAAATATGTGCAAGCATCAATAAATACTGTACTTTTTTTTTTAATTTTTGCCATTTTCAAGTATTTAACAAGCTCTGGAAAGATAACAAAAACCTCTTTTTTATGAAACCAGATTTTACAGGTATACTGTGATGCCTCTAGTCCTTCCGTAACTCGAAGTGTTTAATGATTCTCTTATAAAGCTGGAACTCGTTTTTGCATTTATTCCACTGAGATAATGAGATTTTATAGCTACTGTGATACATATTTCAGTGCAGCACATCATAAGAGTATGGATTAATATACTTTATCTAGAAAGAATTCTTTATTTAAGGAAAAAAGTTGATTTTAAAAATGGGAAAGTTATGAATGTGCTTTTTGATAAAACTGGAAATTTCTCCAGATCTGATGGTATAATTCAGAAATTCAAAGCAAAAGCCTGACCTAGAGGACAGAATACATCATAAATTAATTTACCAGAGAGACGCTTGTTTCATTTTTTATCTCACCTCTAATTCTGTCAGACTTTTCTGAAAAACTGAAAAGGTGAAACACCTGAAAGTTTAACTTATAACATGTTCTCAGTTGTCACATCATATCAGACTGAGGGACAATTTACTTAATTTACAGTTACTACTAAGGTAATTAGTATATTATGTCCTCTGGATCAAATTTTGTCCTCATTTCCACCAATGAATCTAGACAGCCTTACTGTTCTATTAAGGGCAGAATTTGGAACAGTTAGCTATCTCTCCTTTTATATGTATTTAAGAAGAGAAAGGCACTTCAAAACTGTACATCATCTGACATTTTTAAAGATATGTTTAAATATACTGTACTTTTCAATTCTTCTCATTTTGTATTTATGCACCCAAACCAGATGCTTAGTTATGTATAATACAGACACATACTTAAGAGATAATTTCTAAGTATTGCCTGTTACAGAAATCAGTTAAAATACAGTTGGGTAGCCATGTGTGCTTTTCTTCAGAATTGAAGCCCTCAACTCTTCAGCTGCAAATCTTCATTATGGGAGCGCAATTTCACGGATGTATCATTTAAGAGACATCCTACATGGGACTCTGAATAACAGGCAGTCTGAACGCTTCCCGTATTTTCTATGTATGATGTTCCCTTACACAGCAGTTACAATATATTCCTCAGAACTTTTAGCACCTAACTCCTGCAAGGGCATGAAGACAGAAACAGTTCCCAGCTCAATGCCTTGAAAGACACTAGGCAAAGCCTCTCAACTCAGTACAGCCTCATCTGATTTATACTCCAAATGTATTTCTCTTGAATAAGCTGAACAAGGGAAGAAATGGATTTACAACTGAAAGAGTATCAGGCACTACATTTTGAAATACAAAATGAAGAATCTTAAGAGCTCTAAACCAGTTTTACAATGATGAAAGGTCATACAAACACACATGTACTGAATGGCAAATAAAAATTCTTATAGATTTACGCTTACTCATGAAAACGAGATTAATGAAAAAAAGTATTATCTAAAAAGAATGCAACAGATGATTAAAAAAATATGGCTTTCTTTGTAAAAACATACCACCAATGAAAAAGACTTCAGGCAATAACATGCAGTGGACTAATTAGAAAAAGAAAGTAGGCCATCTTACAAAAATCATACTGTTTAATCAGGCCATGAAAGCAAAGCAAAGGGAGCAGCAGAACACTGCAAGTTGTCAAGTCAGATCTTTTAATTTCAGTAAGAGGCACACAGATCAAAGAAGGATTAGATTCTATCATAGTATCACACTAATGGCATACATATGAAGAAAGTAGGGCATTTACACACAGTCTCACACTTCGGTCCTAAATTTTAATATTGTTTCAAGATTTAAAAGTACGTGCTATAAGTATCTCTGGGCCGATACCAAAGTCTCCAAGTTAAATTACTGTCTTCTGCACTGAGCTTGTCACATAAGTGAAGAACAAAAATTTGAAGGGGGTAAAGTTCTTAATTCAAGGTGTCAAGTAACACATTTAAAAACTTTTCCCATATTTCTGCCACACCCATATTCAGATAAACTATGCTTTGCTTTATGCGGAGTAAATAAATCCCTTCTTGTCCTATGCGTTCTGGGACTGCGCTATTCAGAGATACAGAGGAGGGAAAAGGAAGGGCATAAAGCAGGGCTCTGGTATACCGATAAAAACTAGTCAGACAGGCTACGGCTTGCTGAAAGTCAGAACTAAGCTGCTTAGATGAGAGCTTAGCTCTAAGTCAGTTTGGATCCATCCCAGGGCTGGAGTAACACAGGCCTAAGGCTGCTGGAAAGCACTACCAGGCTATGTGTGTATGACTTGAAAACAAAAACTGGTTTGAATTAAAGTTACGAACGTTTTTTAAACTGAAAGACAAAAAGGTTCAAAAGTTTACCACTGTTTTTAATAAGAAACATAAATAGTTTAGCAGCAAGGTGGTAGAACCATCTGCAAGACAATGAAGAATTTTACAGCTTTTGCCTCCAAGAAGTGTTTCGAAAGTGAAAACTTGAAAAATCAAAACTTTATTCATAAAGTGATCTTTTTCATGATAGTTGAAAAGTAGTTCTAGAAAAGCTATCACAGCTTCAGGCATCACTTCAGTCATTGCAGAGCCCAAAACATAAAGGACATCTTCAGTCAGATGTCCTATTCAGTTCATAACACATGAACCCTTTTAGCTTACGAGAACACAGAGCAAGATTGTATACTTCAAATTATTCAGTCTAGGAAGATACTGCTCTGTATTCTACAGTAGGGATGGTCATGGTCTGTACACTGAAGTTATCTAACAAACCAGATAGTCAGATGTTAGGTTTGTCACCTAACTAGAACAGGATACACTTAATAGGGAACCAGACTCTAGTAAACCTCTCCCTGTTAGACACTTCCTACGAGAATTTCTCTCTATGAGAAAGACAGTATGAGAACATAGTGATAAATAGCTAGCATCAGGAAGTTTGGAAGTTTATTTTGGATAGTTAGAATAGCATTTGAAAATAAGCATAACTGATTTTTCTCTATGTGATTTCCAACATATTTTGTTTTGACTTGTAGAATTAAAATGCTTAATACTTCTGTGTTAACTTTGTGGCTACAAAAGAATAATGCAACAGAAAAAGAACCAGACATTTCTGGCTGTATTCCTCTTCAACACTAAATAGACAGGTTTCTTTGAATCCTCCATGGAGCAGATCAGCTTTGCTGTATCTGAAGACTGATTCCCCCCCCACCTCCTCTCTTGATCCCCATAGTGCTTCTCACTCCAGTGGGTGCAGTTGCGTATGACTGCTGGTAGAGGCATTTGGAAAAAAACATGGGACTGGACAAGTGAAGTTATTTTTTCTTTAGAATTGGTGCTTTTTGCTAATGTTTGCTTACCTCATTGTCTGACTCCACAAGCACTTGATCATATTCACTGAGAGCTACTAGGAACATGATAGATGTGACATTTTCAAAGCAATGTATCCATTTTCTTCTTTCCGATCGCTGGCCTCCTACATCCACCATTCTGCAAAATTAACATCCATATCAATTCCATTAATATCCTAACAGATAAACACACAAGCACACACACAATGACAAATTTCAAAAATTCAGTTGAAAATATAGTTTTGTTTGTTTTTCTTAATTACTTTTTCTGTTGATATTTAATAGAATCTGTTGTAAGTAGACAGTTACTTATATTTGCTTTTAAGTCTGATGGGTTTTCTATATTTAAATTATTACAGGTCTCAAAACTCTCAGATTTCTGAGATATAAGGTCTCATAAGCCATGATTTGGCAACACATGCCCTGTGTATTCAACAGAAACAGATGTGAACAGAATAGACTTGGTGGTCTGCCTTTTACCCCCCAAATTACCAGAGTAAAAATTCACAACTTATTAAAGCTTTGCCATTTTTAAGAGTGCAATTAGAATACAATACAGCATCTACTAGAATTTTTAACAGCCAAAACTAAAACTCAGATTTGATCATAATCTATTCACACTGCATCCCATGTCTCAGTGTAACTGAACACAGGTGTCTAACTCACAATTGCATGGTTATTTTTTAAACAACTATACTTGCACTCAAGTAAGGTGATTTCTCTCTAATGGAGAGTGATTTCTCTCTAAAAACCAGTGACACAAGTGATGACTTTGTATTCCATAATTTACATGAATTATGAGGACAAATGATTGTATTTTCAGATTATTATTTATAGTGAAACTTTGATACATATTATTGAAAATATTTTCTATCAGTAATAACTTCCTTAAGAAGAACAAAGCTATTCATCCTTTTGACATCTTTAACATCAGCTCCTTATTATATGTGGACAAGCATATGAAAATATAATGACCACGCTCAAGTTTTAAAAACATAGAATAATTGCTTTTTATACACTTTTAACCAATATCCTATGGTACTACTAATGTAAAAGGAAACAAAAGAAACAAAGCAAATGGGTGTTAAAACTCTTTTTCTACCTGAAGATGACACTTTGTAAGTCGAATGGATATTCAATAATCCCTGTTGTTGGGACTCGAACTCTGAGCACATCCTGCTGAGTTGGCAGATAGGTGGAATCTGCTATGCGGTCCAAGTCGTTAAGATAGCTACAGACAGGGAGAAACAACAGGAATGCAAGACAGTGACACCATCATCCCACTGAGGAAAAGAGAAAGGAAGACTCGGGATTGGAAACGGGCTGTGGGGTAGGAAGAAGTACAATAGAAAAAAGAGCATTATCGATATAAAAGAGGGGACAACGTATAAAAACGTGTTCCATCCTCCCTTCCTGTACACTTTCACAGCTTCAGGTAAATTCTACAAAAGGGTAGCATTATTATTCTGGTATTTTTCATGAAAGTTTGCTGGCTTTCACATGTAAATTCGCCAAAGATTCAACTTTTTCAGTTACATAATTCTAGGCAACGTAGAGACAAATAATATTACAATATGTATGAGAAATCTCAATTTACACGGTTCTATTTGACTATGCAACAAATCTATTGATATTCATTCTGCAGTGTCTACACAGATACATGGACAGATAAACATGAACCTCCCAAGGAACAGTGAACTGCTATAGAAAAGATCATTCTCAGTTATAAAATGGTAGGAGGATAAATGGTACTGTTTGGAGATTAAATTAAAAAAAAAAAAAAAAAAAAAAAAAGAAAAACCCACCCACTGACAAATTAAAAAACTCTCTGGATCTTGTTATTAGAAGGCAGCACTGACTATTTAGTGGTACCTCTGGCACCTGAAAGTCCTGCATTCAGACTGAAACATCTGATTAAGATAATAAGTCTGCAACACCTGAAATACACCCCAGTCGGCTAGTGAATAACCTGAAATTGCTACAAAATTGCTTGTAAAAGTTCAGTAACTACAATACAAAAGTTTTCTGCTACTGCTTAATGGTGAGTTTCAACCATAAAGCACCAGTGTACTGAAGGTTTTAATTAATTCTCGTAAGAGATGCTTCAAAAAAAGAAGTGTACCAAAGTGTTTGTGATAGCCTGTTTGGTCCGGGAGCTGGACATCTCATGAAATCACTGCACCAGGCAGCTTGGGGTCTCCCCATGGTAGACGTCTCGGAGAAATACTGCCGCAAGAAATTAAGTTCTTGGGCATTTGGTTACTTCCCAGCACAAGAAAGACCTACATTTAGCCACTCAGAAGAGAAATTAACCTACAGATGCCCTCACTCATTCTAGGGGAAGAGAGCAATGCTCTTGCAATTTATCGAATGATGATGATGTATCACTAAGCTATGAACATGTTCTTTTCCTTGCAGTTATGAGTAAAGGTACTCTTTTGAAATAAACCCACTCAAGAAATAATTAGACGACTTCTAGATGCTCTGAATGATTTCTTAATGAAATAGTGAGAGCAAGTTATCCTGAACAATGACAGAAACAAAGCAGTTTGATTTCTACCCTACAGCAAAAATACAGAGGAATTAATTTGTTAGGTCTGGGAGGGACCCAAACCTTATCTCCCTCACTATGATTTTACTCATGAAAGATTACTCTGATAGTAAACATTGAATGTTTACTATCAGAGTAATACAGTAAGCTACACACAGTTAGAAAGATGTATTGGACCATATATCTCATAATTCAGAAGCTACTACTCTGAAAATATTTTCTGGGAACAGTGATTACTTTCTGCCAATAAGAAAAAGGCTTGACAGTCTGAGCACTTAATCTGCCTTGAGGTGTTTTACACAAGAAGTAGGTAAATCCATAACCATCACAATAAGAGGCTGACAGAGCCATGGAACTAGGTTTTGTTTTGTGACTGTACTTTGGAAGGGTATAAAAAAGCACTGTGGACCATTACATGCTACAGTGGTATTCATGAGAGAGGGAGAATTTTTACTTAATAAACCGGCAGGTAGCCCATTTAAACAATCGCCTTGTTGCATTCCTTTGGCAAGCTTCAGCTGTGGTCTCCAATGTGAGCCTGGTTACCACACCTCTGCACCATCAGAACAGTGGACGTGTTACTAAGATAATGCTGCAATGTACAACTGGCTGATTTTAGAAAGGCAATAACGTAAAGGGATATCATTAAATAGTTAAGTCCCATTTGTGTAACTGTTTTTTTTTTTGTCCTAACACAAGTCATTGATATTCTAAGTTCCAGAAGTTTTAATTTATCCCTATTTTTTCCTCATCCTCATTCAGTTCTTCTCAAGTTCTGCTCATTCAATGACTAAACAGCAATCTTCTCATTTCACCCACAGCACCTTACAGAGCTTATACAGTCCACAGAAGAGTCCTTATGCATCCTTATGAAGCCCTATTTCTATCTCTGAGATGTTTTCACTAAACAGATGAAAGAATTTTAGGTTATCTAAGAAGTATTTTAAATTATAAATTCAAATCCAGAATCAAGGAAGCAGTGTCAAAAACCAGTAAGAGTATCTCTCAAAAAATATCAGCATGCACAAAGTCCTTTAAAAATAAAAAATTTTTGTGATACTGATAAATCATAACCAGAATCTACAGTCCAACAAAAGTAATTTAGAATATATCTTGCATTTTTTGGTTTTGAATGACATTTAGCCCCTACCACTTTTCCTTCTAATTTAATAAACAAAAATATTATTGTAACCATTTATTTAAATGAAAATGTTCTAGTTCTTCGTTACACAATCTTATTTTAAAATCTTTTACTATTGCTATTTTCAGGCTCCGAGCATACAGCAAATAGTCAATGAAATTCTTTTTAAGTAAGAAAAAAAAAAAATCTCTTAAGTTTTGTCCTTTTTTTTTTTTCTTTCAAGAGAGACATTTCTGCTGAAGAATTACTTGTGCTGGAATTCAGATTTTAATGAAGATTGTGCATTGATGCTCTCAAGTAAAGGAGTAGATATTTTCTGCTACTGACTAACAGTTCTGCAGATGAGTTACACTTCCTGTTACGGTATGAGGATATGTAACTTCACATTCTGCTCTCAAGGAGGTTAAATATGTTTCTGAAAAGCAGACTGAAAGCTTTGCCTGCAGTAGCAACACAAAGTTCCCTTCAAGATACTCTAAAATCACTAAAAACTTCTTAAGTCCCTCTTAAAATTTATGTAACCTCTGAAAGAAAATACTAGAAGTAGTTAAAAAAAAAAATCTATTATCTTTGGGTAAGAACGTGTATCATTGGGACTGACATCAAGGTCTTTCTTTTCCATTGTACTCATTGCTTTATATCACATCTGAAGATAATTGACATATTGCAGAAATCAATAGTCTCTCTTTAGTGGGCTGCAATCTTCCTAAAATGCCAGTGGGACCAAATCCAACACACTTACACCTAATACATCATCATTACTTTTGTATTAATTGTACAACACTTTACTCCTATGTCCATAGTACTACACAGGCTAAACCCAAGAAATTCCCTCTTCTTGAAGCACAAGAACAGACTTTTGCATTGCATGAGGAGGGGTGGGGTGACAGTCTGATTTCTCTGAATAACTGATTTGTTGAGTATTTCAAAATGCTGAGGGGGAATATGTAAATTAATACAGGCGACCCCACCTGGAGTACTGCGTCCAGTTCTGGAGCCCCCAACACAAGAAGGACAGGGACCTGTTGGAGCAAGTCCAGAGAAGGGCCACGAAGCTGATCAGAGGGCTGGAGCACCTCTCCTGTGAGGACAGGCTGAGAGTTGGGGCTCTTCAGCCTGGAGAAGAGGAGTCTCCAGGGAGACCTTATAGCGGCCTTCCAGTATGTAAAAGGGGGCTTATAGATGGGGAGAAACTCTTCAGCAGGACCTGTTGTGATAGGACAAGGGGTAATGGTTTTAAGCTAGAAGGAGGTAGATTCAGATTAGACATCAGGAAAACAATTTTTTACAATGAGGGTGGTGGAACACTGGAACAGGTTGCCCAGAGAGGTGGTGGATGCCCCATCCCTCAAAACATTCAAGGCCAGGTTAGATGAGGCTCTGAGCAACCTGATCGGGTTGGAGATGTCCCTGCTCCTTGCAGGGCGGTCAGACTAGATGACCTTTAAAGGTCCCTTCCAACTCAAACAGTTCTATGATTCTATGACTATGTAAAAAGAAAAGACAACTGGAATACCATTAATATTTAAAAGACATACTATCAGCACACACAATTTTCACATATTACTATTACAGCTGTTCCTGTAACAATGAAAATTCAGAATTTCATTTATTTGGTTTATCATAGCTTAATTCACTGCCACAATAAAGACATATTTTCAAATCTTCCTCATACCAAAATGGTTGGAAATTGAACTTTTTTTTTCCCCCATATGAAAGCCGGGGTTTAAAGAAATTCTCTGCTCACCAGGGGAATCCAGCACTGCAGGCATAGGCTTTAAGCATCCTACAGCTTATTAAACTATCAATTTATCTATTTCTAAAACAATTTAGCAAGCAGCAACTTCAAATAAAAACATCAAAACATGCCAGCTAATGTCAATTCTTTTCTACATTCAACTGTGGTCAAGCCCCACCCTAGCTCCACTTCTGCCCACCCCCAGCTGCCAGCTCTTTCACTTGTGCAATGGCTTGATAACACATTTCCGTCAAAATGATCTGAAGTAGTGAAAAAACACTATTGAAATTGTTCAAATTAAGCTATTTTATTTGACGGACACAGCCTGCGGTGTGGGAAGTCCATAAGCTCCAGCAGGAAAGCAAGGGTGGAGTTACTTCCTCCACTGGCTCATCTGAAACTAGAAGAGGACTTAAGAAGCCAGGGCTATGTGAAATGTCTCAAGTCTCTGAATTCAGATGAGTGAGGAGTGAAAGAAAACAAAGATTTTCACTGACTTTTTGTGTATTTATTTACTAAAAAAATGATTCAGCATGGCTTTAAAGCACTTATCTAATGCAGCCCTAAACAAAGTACTCACAAATACGTTGCTCATCTGGGCAAACAAATCCTGTGTACATACAAAAAAAATTTAAGCATGTAAGAGATATGCACAGGGTATTTTAGGATAAGTGTCTAACTTAACATTTATGCACAAATACTGCAGTCAGCCTTTGCAATGCAACTAACTCTTCAGCGTATGCTAGAAATGGCTATACATGCACTCTTGCAAGCATACCGCAAGGCTTGTCATAAACATGAACTTCCAAAAAAAAAGCATTGCCAACAATTGCCCGAAACAGATGTTTCCTCAGTTTACTGACTTCAAAATTCAAAATCGTAATAATGATATGGATATTGGAAATACTCTGGCAGCTGTTCTGAGGAACAGTCCAAAACTGGGTAACCATAAGCATTACCATAGGGAATTCAGTTGTACAGGCAGCAGCAACTGTGCAAGCCATTTAGGTCACAACTAAATAAACTCCGAGTTTACTTTTACCACCTGCTAAGAAGTGTCTTACTTTGATGAGATACACTCCAACTACATAGCCTCTCACCCAAACAGTACCTACTCACCTAGGCATTACACAAATGAACAAAAAAGGGAAAATTGCATAAAATTACTTAAAAAAAAAAAAGCCAAGCCACATAGGTCTGAGTAAATTTATACTACAGACCAAGTTAAAAAAGTTAATTATACCTGTAATCAGTTTTGTAAAAATGAATTTTAGTGGCTGCTGAGGTAATTTTCCAGGGGGTTGCTATAGCGACAGGCAGAAGGTGCATTATGGAGGTGATGCCTCTGTAATGAGCTGCTGACAGTGGCCCTCCCTTGACGTCAGGAGAAACTGCCACCCCCGTTGCAGCACCCTTGTGACCAGACACACTGACCAGAAGCAGAGGAAGCCTTTTGTTTCCCACTCAGTGCTGTGAGAGAAGCACTTATTTTTAATGCGCTTTACATCACCTATGACAAGGTCTAAGCCTGCAGCCAGCTTCAGGGAAGCTGTCAGGCTATGGAGCTGCTAATGATGCCCTTGAAAGAGAGCATGCTTCAAAGGTATTGTTTGTCCACATTTCAAAATAAACAGCAGAAGCAGGATTATGGGAGCAGACTGACTGTGTCTGTACTTTCCTACATGCCTTTCCCATACAGAAATCAGGCAAAGTGAGACTCCTAACCTTAATAAACAGACCAGAGTTGACTTAACCAATAACCTTCTTCAAAAAGTTAAATATGATTCCTGTCACCGTAAACAGGTAGGTCAACATTCACCTTAATTCATGTCTCAGAGCTACGACACCTAATGAAGACATAAAAACTTATTTGAATTTACTTTCAGTGAATGAAGTCTTGAAGCACCTTAAACATGAAAAACATGAGCAAGCACTTCAAACAAACTTGAGCTACTATTTTCCAGCATCTTTGAGGTCACATTTTTGCTGCAGATAATCAGGTGATAAAGTAGCACTTTCTCAGGAATGATTCTGTAAGATGAATTTCTGTAACTATAAACTAAGTTTAGTGCATAGCCTTAATTAATTAATCAAGAGAAGGCATTAAGGCATGGGCAAAGAAAGGTAGAAAAGCTACAGCCCTCATCCATCTATAACACTTGTTTCCGAGCTTAAAAATGATTGCTCTATTCATCAGTACTGCCTAATGACTCTTCTCAAACTCAGCAGGCAAAACTGACGTAGCACAAAGCTGAATTAATACTTACTAGCACACTAATAAGTCCTGTGCTTAAAGGAGTCTGCCTGGGAGACCTTGGGAGGACAGGAGAAATCCTTAGGGACCAGAGTGCCTCTGAAATACACTGCTGAAGGAAAGGGATCTGTCTGGCACCATACCAGAAACACTTCAAGAGAAATCACTAAAACAAAACCAAACATGTCAACACAGAGGTAACAATCGGCACTGATAAAAAGGTCCGTCTAAAACTAGTAAAGACTACTTGTTACCACCCAGCCAGTAAACTGTTTCTTTATCTATATAGGGAGAACAAGAGTAAACGGGAAGGGTCAAACCTCAAGAAACTCTACAAAGTTTGTTGTTTAACAAGTTTCTCAAGTGATTTCAGTGTAACCACAGCTACAAAAGCAAGGCTTCCCAGCAGTACCTCATATGCAAATACTTTCACTGTATTCAACCACATATAAGACAGATACTGCATGGCTGACTTTTTCCAGATATGACAGTAACCATAAATATTTACATCTTTTCAATGCTAAAGCTCTAAGGTTTAACACAGAAAAAAGGTACTTTACTCGAAGTTATAGTTTGCAGGTATGACCCTGTACAAAATGCTCTCTCTCACACACATACAGTGGTGGTACAAGTGAAAATAAAACTCTAACCAAAGTCTATGACTAAGGGTAATTAGGCAAACTATTTAGTAAGATTTGATATATGTCTGCCTTTTTGAGCCTGGCTATTCTGGAATTAGGTGGGGCTACCCTCCATACTGTTGTTGGGGTTTCATGTAGTTGGGGGGGGGGGGGGGGGGGGGGGGGGGGCGCACGAGTATAGTTTTGTTTGTTTGTTTGTTTTGTAAAACTCTAAACTGGCTGATGAGATGACCCCAAACTAGCACTAATTTTGATTCTGTGCTGGAAACCAAGCTTTGACAGGGAGAAGCCTTTTTTTTTGCATTTTTGAAAATGCATACAACTTCTTTGTCTTTCAACTTCAGATATACAAAATGTTAAAGGTGCTGTAACAGGATTTTGCCTACCTCACAGAGCTGCTAGAAAAACTGACACAAATGTCTTCTTTGCTAACATGCAACAGCACAGTAAATAAAAGAAGTTTTCAGTGTACAAACAGAAGCCATGAACAAAGCTAAGTGTAAACAAGTACTGGCTGTTCTCAGAATTCCTGTAGAGGTATACCTTTCTGAGCCTCTTCATCACTAGTGAAAAGTTGAGGCACACTTACCAGTTTCCAGAACTATCTAGTCTTAATTTAAAGCAAATACAGTAAACCTAAGATCTTTGCAGTGAGGTAAGAAGAAGTCTGCACTGTATTCTTTTTATTCTTATCTCACCCAAATCCCACCTAGCTGTCTCTCTCAATTTCCTATATGTCTAAAAGCCAACCTCAGCAAAGGCTAAAAAAAGCAAGCCATGAAATAAAAAAACACTTATGCAAACTTTTCTTAATAGGAAATGTGGTTTAAAAATTATACAGATATTAAAAACATGTTCAGTACTGCATGAAAAAAAGGATCCTGAAAGAAATGCATACTGAATACTGCTTTATATAACCCTGCCTCCCTTTCTGAATTTCCCTAGATCTGTGCATAATCTTCAGTTTTTCTACAGGACACAGTGCTTTGGTATGCAGCAGATTTCACGACCTATCTTTCTTCAGACCTTCCTTTTGTGTTTGAGGAGTGTATCTAAAGCATAAGATAGGGTTAGCATGGTTCTCCTGCTAGTACCTGATCTTAATCTTCAGGCTTTCACTTTTATTTGCCATTTTTATCTTACTGCAAACCTTATACAAGCAAGGCTGTGTAAACTGTGAATACCTAAAAGCCGAATCTACCATTCTGCAACATGAATTTTCCCCAAATATAGCTTTAGAATCTTCAACCACATTTTTACAAATGAAGGGAAGAAAGAATTAATGAGAAGTCTTAAAATGTTTATTAAATAATTATGTGTTTATCTATCTTATAAATTATGAGTATATGGTTTTTTCACCGCCAACAAATTACTGTTACACGGATATCACAGAGAGAGTTGCTCCTAATTTGATATACAGGTGTCAGCTGCACAGCAGGTCTCAATTTAGGACAATATTTGTCCTTCTGAAAGGCTCACACAGACCCATAATGCCCTAGGAATTTCCTACGGCTTTATGAAATAAAAGAATGAATGTTCTGATTGCTAGAGGCAATATCAGCAAAGAGGGTAAACTGCTGTAGTAAAAATTGAGATTCATACACTCATCTTTCCCCCTGTATGCCCCTAAGCATATCCTATTTATCACACAGTAAATCACACTGAAATGTTTCAGATGTGGAACACTGAAGCAAAATGTTATTTTAAATGGATAAGTATGAAAGAATCAATTGCTCAGCTGAAGTTATGAAAAACTTCAAACTCAGATGGAATACTGTCATACAAAAACTACTAGATGACTAAAGCACTACAATTCATGCAACGGTTTCACAGAAGGGGAAACATGAACCTTCAATGACCAGACATCATTAGGAGTCATCTCCTTCTTCCTTGCTAACAATCAGTGATATTCTGAAGATGTCCACAGAGTCACACCTTGGAGCTCTTATTGTATGGTAAAATATGGGAATCTGCATTTCTGTACTAACTGTGCAGCTAAGTCAACTCAGATGATCACAGGTATATGCACAGCTGTGTAACTGTAGGAACTTCAGTTGTTAAAGGTGAGAATAAGTGCAGAAACAAAAGCCTGAAGGACTCTTACGTATATATGAGAATGCCATGGCATGTACGACTAATAAAGCAGTGTGTTAGACAGTAACAAAGTGGGGTATTAAATACCCACTGGGATAGCTAACACAGCAGGGCAGGAACTTGAGAGAAAATTATATTTAATTATCTGAAGCGTTAGAAAACACAGCCATGGAAGGGAGACAAAACAGGTATCTTCAGTGCTTGTGTAGCAACCAGAAAGTCCTTGGTTGGAGGTACACAATGACATAATACTTTCATTTCATAGGGCCAGAAAAAGACTAAGTTTTCCAGCAAGACTCTAGGATACTTTCCAGTTCTAAACACTTCCTATTTTTATATCATGAAGTGAAAGCTCTTACTGTCAGACTGGGGAAAAATGGTGATTAATCTCCACAAATTCTAGTTGCAACAAAAATTCTTCGATTTGTCACACAAATGTGAAATGTTACTTATGACAATTGTCTCTCTCACTGACAACAGTAAGACTGTTGCCTCTCCTTTCTTCAGAATTTGAAAAGCCATGATATAGTCAGACTGCTGGCTAGTAACCTGTTTACACTTGGGTTAAGGTCTTGACAGCCTGTACAGTACATACTGAATGATCTCATCTCACACAGCTATTACTTAAGGTAATCCACAGTGTTGTGTTGGTTTATATGTGTCTCACACTGTGAACAGTATCTTAAATGGAAGTGGTTTAGCACTGAGTAAGTGGGTAAGTCATGCTGTAATGTATATGGGAAGCGAATAATCACTATTTATCTGACGTGCTCTTGACTTTTCCACAGAGAAGTCTAGAAACTGGGCTAAACCACCACACTTTTAAAAACAACATGAATACCTAATCCAACCTTTAGAGCATGCAATGACAAGGGAAAGAACTGAATATATTTGCTGAGCCCCCAAGAGGTTCAAATCAACTCCCATAATGCAGGAAATTTTCTATCTTAGACCCTACCTTCACCTCTTCCGGTAAACACGCATCTGAAGTATTCTTCCAGGGTACCAGCAGTGGGTATAAAAACATAAAAAGTGTCGCTAACAATGATAAAGCAGGTCAAAAGATGAGAGCAAGTGGCAGTATAGAAACATAGAGGATATATTAGAAACCAGAATCAGAATTTAGAAACAATAAAAGAAACAGAAAATACAGAGGAAGAGATTTAGGAAGACAATGCGTAATAACAGCAATGGGTGCAAAAAAGCAATACAGGCAACAGACTGAAAATACTATGACTATAAAAGCACAGAGGAAAACTACCAAGAAGATGAGAGGCTCATGCAAAGGATGAATGAAGAACACGTGACGCTGACACACGCTTAAAAACATTTACATATATGCTTACAAGACAGATTGACATTTATGCTTATGAGAGATATTGTCGACAACAAACACAGATATAATCCTAAACTAGATGTATTCCACTCTTTGAAGTATCCTCCAAATTCAATTTAGTAAGAGTATAATCAGGTACATGTACACAGACATACAGTATAAGAGGCTAAAAAGTAAAAGTTACTTTGTTAGAAACAGAAAATGATACATGGTTGTTAGCAGCCACCATATACTTACTATTTAGTTGAATCTGATAACTGATACTCCCGTCGTCTATCGTAACACTCCTGAATTCCAGGGTCATTCCATAAGCTCCTTATTGCATCTACGTACGGGTGCTCAAAAGTTGACACCTTCTCTACATCGACTTCTCGAACTAACTGTGCATGAGTCTAATTCAAAACAAACAAAACAGTAAAATTTACTTCATTTTCTATGTTTGCAGATGGCTTATATAAAGTGAACATGATTAACAGGAACAATGTTTCATATTGACCGTATCACCAACTTGTATACACAACCTGAAAAACCACATACCACGAAGAAGGTTGTAAATATGGAAAAATGAGACAATTGGTATAGAGTGTTCCATAAATGAGGAAAAACAGAAAAAGACCTTAACTTTTTCATGGAAATATATAGATCATAACATTAATCAGCATACCTTTCATGCTAAAAGACACTGTTAAATACGATACCTACCATCCATTTTACCAACTGAACTACTCATTAGCAACTGACCCCGGGACACTTGGACAACACAAAGATAGAAAAGACAGAAAAACCCCAAAATATTCAAAGATGGGTATTTTACCAAAATCTGTATTCATGTGAACAAACCCAGGGATGGTGTAGGAAGGAAACAGTAATGCCCATTTATTAGGGAAGACCTTAAAGTAAACAGTGATCGAACAAGAATAAAGAGTACTGAGTAAATTATGAAGAAGTGATGATACAGCATGTCCAAAGACAAGTAGTTCTAAATATGTTCTAATATTATTACATAAAGTGGATTAATAAATGTACATATGGGCTTTTATTTCAGGCTATGCTTATCCAAGCCAGTACTGTTTAGATGAAATGGATGAATTATTCGCTTTAAATTTGTATGTAATTAAACTGATTTTAAATAAAGCTTTCATTTTTTTATTTTTTTCAGGTACAATCTTAAGAGTATATAAAACATGCTTTTAAAACGATGACTAGTTAACCAGCTTCACAGATTTAGACTCTGCTTGTACCTGAGAGAATGGAGAGAAGGAATCTGCCTTTCAGAAAGATTGATTAAAAGATTTCTTAATGTTACGACAAACATAACAGAAGTTACTACTAAAAAAAAAGAAAAGAAAGATTACTAGAAATAGCCTCTAGTTTAAATTTGTACTATAAACTATGGAGATTCTTAAAAAGTGTCTAAAAGGCAGAGTTGCTAATAGGAAATAATCCCTAATAAATTAATCACTCTCCTAATTACTTAAAATTTAGTTAAAGCCTATGGAGTCAGAACTTCCAAAGAAATACAGCAGAACTATTTCTAACTACGTATACACATACAATCCTCACCTCCTTTTTTAGACAGTCCAGGAGCATAATGCTACTGCTTATTACTTATTAAATATTTATAAAAATATTATACCTGCAACTGTTGTTTACTCAAGACTAAATAAAAACTTACAAGTTTAATATGAAAAATGTGTGTCTTAGAGATAAGGAGAACATATGTTCTCTGTTATTAGAACCCAAATCTTCAAAGTTCTGTCAAAGGGTATTTTATTCCAGATGACGTCCACGCATCCCTAAAACGTCTGGACAAATCATGAAGGGTCCCTACCTTCTCACAGCAAAACCCAAGAAATGGCACTCTACTAAACACAAGTCAACGTTTTCGTGAAACAGGGCAATTTGTTTTTTATTTACATTACCTTAGATCTTATCAAGCTCAGTTCTGTATTCTATTGCCCTTGTGTACTTCCAAAAGGATGACACCCTGTTCCCACAGCTTTTGACAAACTGATAAAAGAACATATTCAGATATTGATATTTTTGTTTGTACTTGAGCTCTGAAATTATGGCCAGCCAGTATCAAAATGCTAACAGAACTAAAAGGCTATTCAAAATACTATTCAAAAGCTTTCATCTGTAATATGTCACAACTGAAGTATTTCTTCAACAGTTCCCTAAACATTACCTAACAGGTGCTCAAATATTCTACACTGGTAGAAGAGAAAATCTTAAAAGGGAACTTTATTCAGTTACCCATCTAGACTTATTACTATGAAGCTGTCCAAGATTTTGTACAGTTCTATTTATCAATGTTGTATGTTCTGCCATACAATTAATATGACTTTGCTCCATGTGACAAAACTTACAAAACAAACTATGATATATGCCAAGAAGTTGCATCAATTGAAAAAATGATTTATGTTTTTAAAAAGAAACAGCATTTCCTCAGAGAACACTGCTTCTGCTTCCCTGGGGCTTGCTTGAGCAGACTCACAACGCCCTTCATCTTATTAATATACAGCTCTTGATATCAGTGCTGCATCTCTTAAAAAAGTAATGCCCCTTTGCATTGATTTAAAATATTTATTAATCCTCAGTTATGCCTTCTTGTTACCAGAGGTATTATACTTCCCTGTAGACAACAATTTCTCTTTCTTTACGAGTCTTTGTCAGGCAACATTTTTTGCTGGCTTTCAATTTCTGGTGGTGGAGACAAAGATGAAAACGCAAGATCTTGTCTATTTGCTTAACTTTTTTCTCATTTGCCCCGGTACAAGTGAAGAGTAATCCTAGTGAAACCTTGGAGACGGAGAAGCATAAATTTAATGCAGAAGAAGAATTAACCATGCACGACATGTGGTGTCACTACTGCTAATTACTGGCTTTAGTTTCCTTCTACTAATATAAGTAGTAAATTTGGAACATAACTTTTGACATTAGCACTCAAACATTTAAAAAAAAAAAAATCTAAGGACTAATCATTAATCTGGTTTATGCAACTATAAACACAACCGAGTACCTTTAGTCTTTACTAACCCTTTTATTTTACCCAAAAGTTGACATTATTTGAGGGGACAAGAAGAATAAAGTCAAGCTTATTGCCCCTGAGAAAACTGTACCTTCTTAGAGTTTGCTCTTTTGGGACACCAATAATTGTTATCAATGCATTAAAATAACAACCAAAAAAATCCAAACTGACAGACAAAACTTAAGGATTCTGCAAGTACCACCAAATTCAAACTAATCATTAACATGTAAACACTAGCTCAGCTGTAATGTTTCACAAAAAAAATCTAGATAGTGTAGATTATCACTTCTCAGTACAATACAATTTTTACACCAGAAATCAGCATTTCCCATGGCTGTCTGGGAATATAAGAATACTTGCAACAATTTCCACATTATTTGCCAGAAATCTTACAAACACTGATTCAATTGTTTTTAGCAAATCACCTCTCTCCTAAATTTAAGAGCTTCTCCACTGATTTCTGCCAGTATTTAAAAAATTATCTCAAAATAAGAAAACTGGAATTTTTGGGAACAGTATTGAATTCTGAAACCAGAAAATCTGGGTCTGAGGAGATACAAAACCAGCTATCATTTCTCCTTCTTCATTGCCCACAGAAAATCACCAACAGTGTTAAAAACTAATTCTGACCTTGAATAGCGTTATAGATCTATGTCGGTCTTGCTGGCAATAGTCTTTTGGCCACAATCCATTAAAGTAGGTACATTTTCTTAATCTCTAGGCTTCACCATGCCAGTGTTCTACTTGTCTTCAAGATTTTTTGAAAGCTGTGATGCTTTTTAGGGACTAATTCAGCCAGTCAATGGATCTGGTCTTGTATTCTCTCTACATGTGCATCAACCATTTGGAGCCTTATAGCAGTGGCTACAATCAGTGTAGCAAGCATGGGAAAAGGTTTATATTTTTATATTCATTTTGATATAGTCTCTGTAATTTTCCCGAATTAGGACTCCAATTTATCAGAATTATTTATATGAGGGAGCTCAGGCAGAAATGCACAGTCTATTTCAGAAGAAATTTATCTGGAATCTTAAATCCACAGGAGAAAGCAATATGTCTAAGATGCAGCAGGCAAGGTTGCTCCCTATTGGTGGTCTCTGTGGACTAGCTGATTTTAAGGTGCCCATTTAAAGAATTCTCTTACATGGGAGGCAGCATCTTCTGTTTTGTAAAAGGTTTTCCCAAACCAGTAAGAAAAATTCTGTGGCTGCAGTGCTTGGCTGTTGGTAATTAAAGGATCAAGCACAGTGAGATATTAGTTTGGTTTGGAGAGTATAATTTACATTGACTGTAAAATTGAAAGCAATGGCATGTGATCAGATCCAAGCATGTGATCAGATCCAAGCAGTTCAAGAGCTGGAGGGAAGTGGTTACAAAGACATCATCACATCCATGGATTTGTCTATTTTGTGGGGAGGGGGGAAAAAAATTGTTAATATAGCTTAAGAGTAGAAATGGTTATTTGTGCTAGCTCAATAACTTGAGTCTTTTACAGATTCAGACCTCGGTGACTCGTAATCTACAAGTGTGGCTCACACAAACACCTTGCCTTAGAGGGCTGTACAGCAAGATACACTGCTTTGGAGACTTCTGCAAACCTGCAGATATCTGAAGCAGGTATAACTTTAAAGGAGAGTAATACCAGTCTATGTCACTGTCCTGAAAACTAGACAGCTGGGGGATGTGTTCCTTAAAATGTCAGAAAGCAGCAACTTCTGACTGATACTCAATGCAAGGTAGAAAAGTGTTTTTACACAGCAGCCCACAAAATATAGTTTGTAAGAGGATGTTGTTTCTGTTGAGCAACTCCAGAGCACAGAATGGACTAGGGTAAATAGTGAGGAGGTTTCATGGTGTGCTATACCAAAGAATTGTATTGAAATTGATAAAGCGTGCTAGGAATCGCTGAAACAAGGCTTGGTGCAATGCTAATCATCCTTCAGTTGCTGACAGAGGTTAGTAGGGTCTCAAATACCTAACTCAGAATTTGTCACCCTTTCCTGTTTCACATTCTAACTTGCGGAAAGAAAAAACTAGCATAAGCTCTTCGAAAAATAACTCGACAGACACATAATAGAATCTAAAAAAATCAAGTTCACATTATGAAAGTTTTTTTTTGTTACTGCTCTTTGACTGTGAAAAGCCTAGGATAATAACCCATGGCTTATGGGCAGTAAAATGAAATTATAAGGATTAAACAAGTTAAATTGTGACTTAAGCTGGAAATTTAATTCATTTAAAATGCATCATTAAACACTAATTGTAATACTTACATATACCTAAACACTGGAATAATGAATGTCTATACGTATGAGGTTTGGTTTTGGAGGTTTTTTTTCCTAAGAAAGCTTAGGAAGTAGCTGAATAAATAAGAACTTTATTTGTACACTACAATCAGAGCCCTGAATTTTCTGGCTGTTTGATTTACTTTTAAGCTGCAGCAGACGTGGAAAATAAACACTAAGTCACCACTATAGGTGGTGAACCAGAACATTCGAGCAAGCTTTTATCAAGGATTACAGCAAAATTTCTACATAGGTACTAGAAAAAGCTTCTGAAACTTACATTTTAAAGGTCGTATTAACACTATAGTCCTCCTTGAAAAAACAGCTCTTTCAATAACACAGCAAGAGAAACACATGAAAATTTCTTGTCACCCTAGCAGATTCTCTTGCACAACACATGAGTCATGCCAAAGGAGAAGACAGGGAAGTTAGATGTACAATTTAAATACAGAATCCAGACCTCCATACTTTGTTACAGTTATCCTACTACTCTATCTTGAAGTTTCTGATCCTCTTTTTATAAAGAAAAGGTTTTGATAACAACAAAATTAGATTTTTCTGATGATCTTCCTCTCTGGTAACTAATGCATCCATTGTGAATAACAAAAAGTTAACCGAGTTAGAAAATTAAGTATATAAAAATATAGTTTCCCTTCACGAAACATGAGATGGTCTCCTATAAGATGGAACATATGCATTGTTTAGGTAGTGAAAGGAAAGCTATGGGACAGTGCAATTACAGCAGCACAGTGCAGATACTGTTTAAAAGTAAATAGATCTAAAGAGCCCAAAGCTAACACAGACTCATTATGCTATGCCAAATCATAGTATGGGGCAACAAAAGGATGTGATCATTTTTTTTACTTACTGTCCATCTTTCCTGTTTTCCATATATATAAACTTTGGGTAGCCTGGCTATCACTGTTAAGCTGTTGCCTAACAAATAAAAGCAACATAAATATATAAACATTAACATTGCTGTTACCTTGATGGAATATTTAATTCCATGTAATGACCTGAATTATCACCTTTATCACTATTCATCCCTCCCCTTTCAAAACCCCACACCTATCGTAATACTTCCATGAACTGAAAGAACTTCTTCAGCAAACACTTCTGGCAATCAACCTCTACAGAACAAATAAGATTTTCAAAACAAAAAAGAAAAGAGAAAAACATGGAGAAAAAGAGAAATGAAGCATCCACAAGCCTCTCTACCAGAAGGAAAAGAGGCAGATGAAGTAAAATGAATCAGTCTTGGAGTGATCTTCAGTAAATTCAATTGTTAAAGTCTTTGTCACTTCTTCCTCCATGAAGAAGGCTAGGTTTTGGACATTCATCCTAGCTTTGTTCATAGTCATTCTAAGCACAGTAATTTACAAGAACACTCTGGTAGAAGAATTGATAAGTCCACACTTAACATGATAAAAATCTTTGTGAAATCGTATCTCTAAAAAACAAATACTGACTTTTAGCTTTTTGTATTTTTTAACATAGTATTTTAACCCAAACCTCTCAAAACACTTTACAAAGGTCCTAAGTACCCCTAAGGGCAGTTACAGAAAATTGTCACGACACACTGGTCAATAATTTCCAATGGTGAAAGTGTAATCATGTTAGTGTTCAATTAACAGGAATTACTGCTAGATTATTATTATATCTGAGACTAAGATTCAGTCCTGTAGGAAAAAGTAATTGCTACCTTCAAATGGTAACAAGTCTTCTATAAGTATTTCTATTGAGGTTACTGAGAGAGTACAAAACCTGTCTGTGTCACAAGTCACAGGAGTGTTAAATGGCATACTATACCGTGTTACCCAGATGCCCACACACAAACGTGCACTCACACATCTTTACAGACTCCGAGTAAAAAAATATGCATTGTCTAAACTATTACTTCAATTTAGAGAAATGCCCCTATGATTATTTGAAGAAAATTTTCCGTCAAGTAACAAGTTTCACAGATCTAGCATGGCTTTCTACATCCAAGTTGTTCAGATTCTGTTTCCTAATGTACAAATTGTCTTTAGAAGGGTTGGAAGAAAAAACTAAAATTTATTTTGTTGCAAGACCTAGGAAGCATTCCCTATCGAACCAAAGACACTGCCTTTTATCTTGCTAACAGTATTTATTTTTTCCTTTTATTTGTTGTTGAGTTTTGGTTCTTCTCTGCTCTGAGGAAGTTTTTGATTTTGCTATAATGTGTTATTTAAGTGTACCATTTAAGATACCTGTTTTAGAGCAATATGTCTCTAGAATGGGAAAGAGGATAATTCTGAGGCAAAATTATATATTCTTACCACTCCCTTTAAACAAAACACAGAAGAATTACACATCTTCCAGCAGATAAGGTGAAGATACGACATTTATTCTGCCTAAGCACACCATATATGAAAAACGTGAATTGCCATGTGTTTTTAAAACCTACACTGGACACGTGAGAGTATCTAATGAAGCCATGTGACTTTCACATCCTGATATTGGCAAGGTGAGGAAGGAACGGATTTAAGACTTAAGGAAAAGTATTTTTTCAATTTATTTTTTCAGTAACAGGAAAATGATGGGATTCCCAAAGGTACCTGGAGATAGCTGATCCTACACAATCTACTTCAAGAGGGAAACATAATTGCTGAAGAAGTTCTTGTAATTCAGCACTATTATTAAGAAAAAAGGCTCACATTTTCAAGACTCTGCTCTCTGGCACTGTAAGACTACATTAACGGTGGTTAGGATTTGCACAACACTTCCTTTCTGTCAATGAGCTGATGTTACACTATTATAAAGTATGTGCTTTCTTTAGCTATTTTAGTACATTTAAATTAAGCTAGGGTTTACTAATTTACTCTAAGTAATATTTTACTGAATTACTACAGTGGTTAACTATGGAAACAATAGCAGTTAGCTTAACAAACGGGGAAAAAAACGTCACTTTATCTCAAATATCCATTTCATCTTTCCAGTCATAGGAGGAACTAAATCAGCAATCTTTTTCTTCTGTAAAGAAGTGTCAGTGTTCAGAATGAAACATTAGCCAGATCTCTGAGGAAAAGCTTCATCAAATAAAGGCATAAAATAGTAATGCTGCTTTGTCTCTTCTGTAGCCTTTGTATGGGGCAAGAATGTCCACAGAGCATCCCAAAATCTTGGTCATCAGAAGACTGGCCTGTTGTCTTCTCCTGAACAATTAATGACCTCATAGAAAATGGAAGAATAAAAAAAGACAAACAGCACTGTGTGTTTTTCAATTGCCTGACTCATGACTAACATGCAGGGTCAAGGAAGCCATTCCAAACTGTGGATACATAAGGATGTTACAGGAAAAGACAGAGACTTTATTTTCTCTTTGTTTTGTTAGCTTATTTATTTAGATATCCCTCTCCTGTGAAGAGCAGGTACCATCTAGGGAATGAAGTACAGGAGATAAATAGCCCAAAAATTCTGATGTTGCCACAAGCTACTGTTGCTTCGTTACTGAACTAAGAGTCAGAAACTGCTATCAAGTCTGAAAATTCTCTCAGAAAAACTCTGCAACAGGATTTCAGACCTAGCTGAGAGTCAGATAATGAAAAACTGGATTAAACAGCAGAAAGTTCAGGAAATAAGTCATTTGCTTGCTGACAAATGCCTGCCAGTGGTGGTGGCTCTTCTGTGAAGACTGAACTAATTTTAACAGATGGACAGACAATGAAGGCAAAGTGCAGTAAAGAATTACCTTACTGTTTTGTTACACTTTTATTTATTTTTATTGCTGAAAACCACTCCCTGCCTAGCTTAGTATGAGGTCAGGTGACAAGACAAAGTGGGAAAAAGAGAACCTTATCAACAGACTTAGAATGGAAAAGATACTAAAATAAATCTGATAATATTACTTTCCTTAAGCACCGTCTTCAGCTTCTGGATCAAACCATGTAATACAAAAAATACTAATGAAAGCTAAATTTTCAATCTCATGCATGAAGCAAGTTCAATTTTTCTACAGCAGTTATTTTTAAAAAGCTGGGACCTACCTGGGTGGCATATTTAGTAAGTTCATTTCCAAGAATTATATGTGGAAAATCTCAGAACAGAGATTTGGAATGGCCCTTGATCCAAAACTTTTATAATTTAACTGATAGCTAAACAGTTCCCTGCCCATTCTACCATGCAATTTTCTTGTATTTATATTATGATATTAAAATGCAGATGGAACTGTAATTGTTCATAAATACAAGCCTGCCTAAAAACCATGCCACAATTTATACTGAACATTTCTAATTTAGAACGTTTTACATTTTGTTACAACATACTACGACATTTCTATTTCATCTACGTATCCCGAAGTCTCAGCTACACAAACACAATGCCACAGTAACTTTCAGTAATCCCCACGGTTTCTGGTAGATTGAAGTTAAGTGCATAAACCAAAGGTGTGTATTGTAACACCTAAAGAGTGAGGATGCTGCAGCTGTAAGACAGGATGTGCTATAGTCATTCACCATAAGGCAGCCAGGGCCTCACAAAACCTGTTAGAGCTGTACCTTCCTCACTATGCCTCCACTTGCAACATGAATATACACACAACTATGCAGGCACAAAGGATGAAATAAGACTGTATAATAGCTTCTTCGTTCTTTCACAGTGAAAGGGTGAAACCTCAGTTTCTCAGAAATCTGTTAACATTTCAGACTAATTTACGCAGAGCCATTTCATTGCAAATAAGCACGCACTCAGAGAGTCCCAGTCCATAATATGACATATAATGTCATCAGTATAGTGCCAATGTACCATACTGTACACTATCAGTAAGTTTTACTATACTCCTGACATAATTCATTCCAACAGTCTTGGCATCTCTCTGCCAAAACGGGATAAGTTGTAAACTGGACTCTATAATCACCTCAGTAATGCTCTCACTGAGCTGATCAAACATTTGCAACACAACACAAACCCTCAAATGAAAACAGGGGTTACATGTTACACACTATAATTACGATATTACACAGTCCTCACTGACCTCTCACTACTAAACCATCCTTTAATGATTTGCAACAAAAATGTTAAGAAGCAATTGATCACTAAGAAGTAAGACAGGGAGCAAGCAAAGGGTAGCTCTGCAGGCAAACTTTTCCAGGAAGATGGTACGCAATTTCTGAGGAACTGCTAAAAAAATCTTACAGATCCACATTGCCTAGAAGGGGACGTATACTTGTATGTTGCAGCATTCGTTCACCGTCACGGAAGTTTTAATGACCAAAGTATCTCCAGTGCTTTGCCTGAGTCTGGTACACCAGGCAATTTACCAGGCACATCATAATGGGCAATTTACCAGGCATATTATGTCACTTCAGACAAAATGCCATTACAGACACTTTGGACTTGATAAAAATTACAGGTATAGATTTTTTTTTTCAAAAGCAAAATGAAATTGAGAATTACTAACATCACAGTGATTTTTAAGCATCTTTTATTCCCTGTGCTCCTGGTCTGAGAAGGAAGAACAACTAAAACCAAAAATATCTGCCACTGGAAGTGACAGAGGGATGTTCTCACTCCTTCTCATGGATAAACAAGATCTAAGCTCCATAAGAACTATCATCTCAATTGCCCTATCTTCTCTCTGACGACAGAGGTGAAGAGAGAAACGGAAATTTCTACTTCAGATTTCAGTTACTCATTCTCCCCTTATCTTTTTCATTAGATGTAATTGCTTCATTTTTAGATATAAAATAAAATGCACTATATATTATCAGATTGGTTATACAAAAAAAGATAAACTCTTTTATCCTCTCTTTTGAAAGTTTCATAGTCCTAACTTTTCAAGTAGATCCTCAAGATTTCTAGGGGACTTTTGGCTACTTTCTTTCTTAGGTAACATTTTTTGAGGTCAGATCATTTTAAGCATTACAACTTTGCTTATTAATGACTGCATAGGCTGTTACACTCTTCAAATATTGCCATGACTAGCAAAGCTGAGCCAGAAGATGACATCAGTATCCAAAAACTGAACAGCGGGTTGCAAAGACCTATTCCAAAACATCAAACTTAATATTTACTCGAGTGTGTGCCATATTACATTTGCAACAGATTGTAAATTAGGCACTTTCACACCTCCTGCTGATAGTAAACGTAGCAACTGAGCTGAAATGTTTTACACACTGGTCCTGAAATTGTGTAGCTAGTGAGCACTTTCCTGACACATGCTGTAGAAATCTGTCATTTCTGCTGTTGAGGGTCTCAGAAACAGAAATCGCTTTACTATCTGGACAACACTCTTATTTTGCAGAGCTGGGCAAATTCTACTGATGACTTTCAGAAACCTCTTTACAGATCAGCTAACCACCATGTCATTTCCAACTGCTTTAGCAATCCATCTCCAAATAAGTGGGTTTGTCTTGTTGGGAGACTAGATATTCTGCCCTGAAATTGCTCAAGATAATCTGCCTAAACATCCTACTCCATTACATTCACTTCTGCTAAAATACTTTTTTAGCATATAATTGCCTGTACATTTTTTAATTGTGAACAATAGCTTCCACTTCTTTAATTATAAAATTAATTTACAAATGTTTAACTGCTTAATTACAACTGTATAACATTACTTCAGCAAATTCAGCTTGTTTTTCAGGCTTTACCTAATTCTGCTTTTAAGAGAAACAAGTAGAACACAGGCCATGAAAATAAAGAGAGGTCCAGCACACTGGATTGCAAAGTTAGTTTACTACTAGGTTTAAAAATAAAGTAGACCCAGAAGGTCATGTTTTGACTTGTTTTCCAAATGTTACTTTACTGCCAAATTTTCAAAGGTTTTCAGCAGGTGTCAGAATTCTGGGATTCACACCTTGCTTCAGATAAATCCTTAGGATTCCCAAGGAAAGTAGTGCAAGATACCTACTGAAGTTTTGAAACAGTTCAAAACAAGCTGCAGGATTTGAGTGCTAACCTGAACATAAAACCAAATCCAAACTTCTTCTCTTGGACATAGTCACTAGCAACAATTTACATCCTCATTAAGTCCTCACAATTAATACTTGACAAGCCCAAGTGGATAAAATATTTTTCTACTGATAAAATCTGTTTTCAAATTTAACTCAGATCTGCAATGACAGAAACTAACGAAAACATTTCAGATTTGAACTAGTGTAAGCAAGAATCGGCAACAACTCCTGTCACAACAGCTTCTGTAGCTAACACAAATTATCCAAATTACATTTTCAAAACCACATTCAAGCACGTATATACCATCACGCTTTCAGAAAAACATTAATGTCCTAGGCTTTTCTTTCTTTTTCCTGAGGACCACTTTTAATCTGAGATTTTCAAACAAATATTGTGCAGTAATCCTACAAATAATTACTGTACAGACACACACAAGAAAATATACCATTGTTTCTTGAGCTAGGTAAACTAGTTCATATATACACAGCAAAAATGCAAACTACTGGACTGCTTCTTAGTGCTACTCCTGTTGAAACTCTACGTAAGTGTCACTAAAACTACTGCATCAAGATTATGCACAGCAAATACAGAGGCGAGAGGGAGTGTACTTGCACCTGGGAAACTCAAAGAACTCTCTCTCCGTATTCAGTTGACATAAACCAGGGCAGACTTACAGCTGGTTTTAACAGCAGCAAGCAGAGAACAATGCCAGCGTCAGTGTGGGATGCATTTTCCATTTCAACATGGTTCCTCATCATGCGTATGGTTCAACAGCGTGTGCTTGACAAGCTCGTCATCAGGAAACAGTATTCAAAGTACTGGACCACATGGTAACAAACCAAAAGTGTTTCCTCACAATCTTTGCTGAAAAGCATCTTCCACCCACTTTGCCCACACAAAATTAACTTTTTAAAGAAGAATCTGGAAACCAGAAGAGTTTTTAAAAATATATAAATTCAGAAATGAAAATTCAACTGCCAGTCTCTCTATAGTAACTTCCCAACAAGCTAGGATTAAATCACTAAAATATTTAACTAGTCCTTCTCCTACTTTACATCCACCACAGGCTTTAACAGCAGGCTTCACCTCCTGGCACCTGTTTTTGAAGAATGGAGCTCAATAACAGCACTGCAAATAATGGCAAATTTTCCCAGAATAATATTTTTCTATAGTGGCAGAGCTGAATCTTTTTCTGTAGTGGTACTCAGTCAACCACTGCAACACAACAGTAAGTGCATAGAACAAACAAACAAAAAGTACAATGTTTCAGCATCTGAATTCTCACTTAAGAAGCATATAAATGCAGAAAACTCCTGCTGAACGTCACTCGTCTACAAAGCCTGAATGAGTCCTGCACTACAGATGTTTTTAAGGATCAGAGAAACAACAGTTTTGCTTAGCTTCATGGATTCAACTAGCTAGAACTAAAAAGACTGTACGCCTCTTCACAGAGTAGAGGTTACAGCCACTTGATTCAGGCAGTTTCAGAAATTCAGTCACCCCATCCACTTGCCCACACAAAGGAACTGCAGAATTTTCACTGCCTATAGCAAATATAGGATAGGCACAGAGAAGGGAACAGCAGGTTCTTTTCAGCGGAATCACGTCATCATAGCTCCATTTCAATTCAGAAGAGGAAATACTATATCAAAAATAATTCTGTACAGAATTCTATCATATCAAATTTCACAATTGTAATTCGTAAGTTTTTTTCAAAAAAAAGCACTGCAAACAAAAGCATTTCGCCTCTGTATTTTTAAGACATACTTTCTTCTCTTTCTAAAGGAGGAGAGTGCCATCTGCTGACTAACAGCAAAGGCAATTACTTCAAACTGGTATTTCTAGAAATATCAGAGGACTGGGAGGATCCCTTTCAAAATAATGAATTATTCCAGCAGGAATATTCCTCTGCAAAAATTGCAACTAACTTAACCAGTTGCATTTGTGTGTTTTACAACCAAGAAGACTGTCTTTCTAAACAATTACCTCATTTCTTGGAAGTAAACTCTGAAAACGAGCTTCCGACTTACCCATGGCATCCGAAGCTACGTGATACCCTATAACCTACTTCTTTTGGGTGCTTTTGTTAATCTCTTTCTGTCTAGAGTAATGAATGGGCAGGACTGAGATAAGGGGGCAAAATGTAATCTCAGATGCAAAGCTGTTGCTTAGAAGAGGGGTCACACAAGAAGGAATTTAGCCCCAAGACGTTAAAGATAGCAACCCAACATTATTTTCTCTAGAGAAACCACACACATATTACACCATAGTGATGAGTAACTATTTGAAACATGCCTTTAGGGAGAATTAAAAAAAAGCTTTATGCCATGTGTGACCTAAAAAACTGATAGCTTCTTTATAAACTAGGTACAACCTTCTCATTCCTAGAAATATACTGTATTTCTGCTGGCTCAAATCAGATGCCCAGTGAAGCTTATTTAAAGAAGGAACGGCAAAACACTGCTGACTCCTTTTTTGAGGCTTCAGGCAAAATACCAGTCTCCTCAAACATGCTGCCAACTTCTATCATTAGGAAGGAGGAAGAAGAAACAATAGAACACAATATCTTTCCTATACAGAAATCATAGAATCAAGTTTTATACAAATAAGAGCTTGAAAAGCTTCTTCCTTTGTTGCCTGGTGTGTGTAAAATTGATTCATAATCTGACAATCTAATTAATAAGTATTTTAAAATGATTAATTTTGCTTACTAACGATTCAGTATTTACAGGGAGAGGTCACAGTAGACTTTTTACCAACCATTTCGGAAGGCTTATTTATCTGCCAAAGCACAAATGGATTATCCTCCCAAGACATTAGCCAAAATAAGACACAGTCCTTATAAATGTACCATTAGTCATCAAATGAGAGGAAATATGTTTTTGGAGGGGTTTGTTTACTTGCTTGCTTGCAGTATGTTTTCAGTAATCTAAATGGTTTATGAAAACATGTGTTTTCACTAAGAGTCAAATCTATGTCAGGAAAAGCAAAACTGAGGGCTTTTTTGAATTCATTGTGATTAAACTCTATCTGGAAGCAGCTTCAGTGAAATGAGTAAGACAGGCAGAAATGTGACAACACAATCTATTGAGAAAAGCTCTGTACCCTCACTATTAGTGCAGAAAGGTTTCCATACTCGGTCACCTCATCTTGCTGTGCAATACACTGTGGAGATTCTCCAGGACACAGCAAGCAGATGAAGATCTAGGGACAAAGTCAACAGCCGCATACTGATGTACCACATTAAGTCTCCTGGAGTCAACAGATTGCCCAGAGAAGCTGTGGATGCCCCATCCCTGGAAGTGTTCAAGGTCAGGCTGGACGGGGCTTTGAGTGATCTCATCTAGTGGAAGGTGTCCCCGCCCACGGCAGGGGGCTTGGAACTAGAAGACCTTTAAGGTCCCTTCCAACCCAAACCATTCTATGATTCTACGAACCAGCTTGATCACAAACCATACCTGGAAATGGTATCAGATGAGGGTAAAATTTTAAAAGGCTGGAAAGTTGGAGAACATGTGATAAGGACATGGCTCTGTCAGCTCCTTTGTATGTTGGTGCACTTTCCTTCATGCTACTATTGTGATGCCGTAACTAATACATATTTTCATATGACTGATTTAAATGATGGATTTAGTTTAAAAAGTCAACATTGAGCAGAGGGGGGGATTCTTAATGACGCATGCTAACCTAGTAGTCATTTTTGAAAATTCAGCTTTTCACAATACAGAAAAATCTTCCTTAGTTAGGAGCTTGATGACAGAGAAAGCTATCAGAACACCCAGAGGCCCCAGTAATTCACCACCAGAAGTATTTATCTGAAGGTAAATTTGTATTAGTATTCACATTTACCTTTCACAAATTGCTAATTATAGAGCAGTAAAATCATTCCATTCTAAAAGGGAAAAAAGTAAGATACCAGTTTGAGGTCAGGAAGTCTTTTGCTCTTTGTAGGTCACCCTCTTTTCAATTTAAGCAGCAAAAAGCCAGAAATGTTTGCAGTGTTTCCTCCTGAGAGTCAGCACATGACTCAAGTATAATGGAGGAAAAAAACCACACAAAGAATAAAACAGTTTGGATAAGAACAAGAGGCTCTGCCTCTGCACACTTCTGTGGCTGCTGCTCTGCAGAATCCATCTCAGCCTCCTGGACCAGTGTCACAGGTACTGCATAGTGCTGAGATGGTCACAAATACTGCTTCAGCTCTGACAAGCAGGCTATGGGCATGCCATTTGGAAAATATATTAATGAGGAAAAAATTTAACTAAGTTTGTTAAAACGCAGGCTCTTGAGGAGGAAACAGAAGTTTAATTAGAAACCATATTCTGATCCAATAAAGACCAAAGGTTTGACAGGCAGCGCCATCAGATTCAGGCAAACACATATTTGTGGTTGGCATCTCAAAGCTTTCAGAAATGTCACTGTTTGTTCTGCTCCCAGGTGTTTTATTATTTTAATGGGAATCCACAAATTCTGTCTGTAAGTCTTCCCTGCAACTCCACTGGTCCAACCATAAGTAAAGCCTTTGATCAAGAAAAACAACAACAAACAACTGTTATCAACCACAAAATGTACCCAACCTTCTTCACCTATATGACTGACAGGATCAATGACAATATCTTTGGTCTGGCACTAATACTTCCTTGTGAAGAAAGAAACTAGGAGAGGTGGGGGAAAAAAAAAAAAAAAAAAAAAAGAGATTGAATAAAAAAAAATATTCTCAAACTTTTGAACTGTTTAGCAGCCTCATCTTCTCTCTGCTGAAATCTAAAGGAGAGTAACTCCTGTAACCTGTACTGAATAAGCACTGCAGAAGTTACCATCTGTACACGAACCTGATAAATTAGGTAATCTCCATCAGGGTCTTAGAAAGATCTGGAAGTTACGTTGTTCTCCTCACCTTGTCCCGGTATCAGACCATACTGGAAATTTAACCACCCATCCCTGGAAACATTCAAGGCCAGGCTGGATGGGGCTCTGAGCGACCTGATCTAGTGGGGGATGTCCCTGCTCCTTGCAGGGGGGTTGGACTAGATGACCTTTGAAGGTCCCTTCCAACCCTAACCATTCTATGATTCTATGATTCTATATATATGTGATGAATGACATTAAGTGTTTCAAAAAGGTTGTGTTGTTCAAGTACGGGTTTTGTATGTTAAAAATGCCCTGCAATCCTTCTGTGAAGATTACTGTGAATTCAGTGGCCTTAATTTAAAACAAATCTACTTTTGTTAATACAAAATACAGCCACTGAGTGCATCTTCCTGTTGCATGTGCCAACCAAAAAAAAAAAAAGTTATGACAACAAGAAGGAAGAGGTGGGAAAGGAAACTACATCTTTAAAGAAGCTATCCCGCGTGCAGTGCCATCTCCTACTGTCCTAAGATTACAACTCTAAAAGGAAGGTTGCATACTCTGAAGCCAAGGGAAGTATTAAAAACATTCCT
Source organism: Ardeotis arabs (assembly GCA_011801015.1). Taxonomy (NCBI): domain Eukaryota; kingdom Metazoa; phylum Chordata; class Aves; order Otidiformes; family Otididae; genus Ardeotis; species Ardeotis arabs. The sequence goes on along the minus strand of JAAGAY010141649.1, from coordinate 10,664 downwards.
AGAACAGTATTTTAGAAGCATACTTAAACTGACTCCGCTATACTGGTCTCTCCACTTTTATCCAGAGATATAGTGGGTGAGGTAAATAATTTATTATTTAATAACAATAACTGAGAAACACAGCTCTAACCATATGGCTACAGATCTTTTATTATTATTTTTTCATGGCAAAGGCACAACCATATTGACTGTTTTCATGTACAACCCTCTCAGCACCATATTACAGATAGGTTCAGTTTCAGTATTAAATGTTCCAATGTACCAACAGCACCCACACCAACCCCAGAAACGTGACTGCTTAACCTTAAAGACTGCTAGGGGTTTATATCCTTGAGAAAACTGAAGGTAGATGATACAAGCAGCAATTTTCTGTTCATCAAGAGGCCTTGCCCAGACTAATGTTGGTCTTTCGTTCCAACGTGAGTAAACAAAGATGTTGGAAAAAGTAACAAGCGTAACAAGTACTCTAGGAGAAACCAAATTACTCATCGAAGTGTCACAGCGGCAGCGTGCCATGGGCTTGTGAGCCATACACAAATGGCATCAAAGTAGAAGACAATTGCCCCTCATAACCTGCGTAACAACGGAGGAGATCCTTAATCCTTTCTAGACAATAGAAGAGAATGGGCATGCCTATGCATTCTACACTTTCTTAATTAAACTGTTAATTGCTTTTGCAGAACACCGGGGATTGAATCTGACTATGGACTGTATCTGGTAATCCCTGAAGTATGTTGTCAGAGTCAGGCTGCAAAAGAAAAGCTGAAACTTAAGAACCTGGTGAGGCTAATAATGGCAGAAAAGAAACCAGGAAGCAGGCGGACAGACAAAGAGATAACTGATAAATTAGAATAAATCTTCCTTTTCCCACTCCTGCTTTCATTGCCTTTAGGTCATGTTCCAAGAAGACTGAAAGCAACCTTAAAACAAAAGCAACATCACCATTACAGTTCTCATCTTAACACTTACTTAAAACTTTGACAATAACACTGTACACATTAAATCTTTTCTTATAGATTAAACAAACAGGTTTACTTAGTTCTAAATAAAAAAAAAAACCCACAAAGCTGCTTGGCAAAGAGATGATAAATACTCCATTCAGCTGATCCTCAAGACATAAGCATCATCAATTTGTTTAAACAGTCACATATTAACGTCACACACAGAAATACGACCAACTGAGAAATAAGTAACTCAGTTTGACCTAGAAGTCACTTCAGAAACATTTTAAATAAAATTACTATAGGAATATTTCTCCTGAAAGGTAATTCAGATACATACAAATTCTAATAAGTCACTGTGTTAGGTATACTAACAGTATAATAATAAAATATTATTATAGGTAATAAAATAGTTTCTACCCTCTGTTCAAGCTACAGTACTGTGGACTGTTCCCCAAATTTAAAACAGGCTGACCTTTTATTTGTATGTATCTCAACTTTCATTTTCAGAAGTCATATGTCATGGAAATCACTTACTCTGGACACCATTTATCTAAATGAAGCTTGCTAGTTTTTTTGATACAATCTGTATCATCAGCAAAGTCAGTAATGCACCAGTGACTCTGGAAGGAAAAACAAGGCTCTGGGAAGTGCTGAACACAGAGGAAGAGAACAGGCATAAGGAAAGAGCAAGACTTAACACTGAGAATAAATGCCAGAATCAGCACTTTAAAACTGTGTAGCTGGAAGTACTTAAGGACTTGTGCAAATGAAAACATGGAGCTACGATAGAAAAGAGCAAATAGAGGAAACCGTGTGGAAGAGGACCTAAGCCACTTACGGAGTACATCAGGTCTCATTGTGTGTGCACAAGAATACCTCCAAAAGACCAAAAGGAAGAGAGAAAGCAGCTCCAGTTACTTGAGTGAACAGTATTTATCAGAAATGTGCACATTTACAGAGTAAAGAAAATTACTAGAAAAAAAAAATTTAAAGGGGAAAAAAGAGCCAAGCAAAAACATTTGAGATAAAATTTGTCTTTCCTTGATATCATGTAAAACAGGTGAAAGGGCATTAACTAGAATCCATGATTTCACTATTCTGATCTGAATAGAAAAAAAAAAATTATCTTTAATTAAAATCTGGAATTAGTGGTCATGTATTCAGAACAGATCAAACTGCCTGTATTGCAGTTACCCTGGAGATTAATGTCTAGGCTATCATTAACACTACTCAGCTGGTGAAAAGAAGACTTAGCCATAAAAAATTACCAAGAAAATGTATGCAATTGTGGTAATGCAATGGTAGGTTGCTGGAGGTAGACAGTCTTCTGGCTACTTTGGAGTCACACAGAAATCTTCTGAAATCAGAACTATTAAACAGACAAACCAGCAAAATTGAAAGCTGTAAAGAACAAAAAAACCCACAGTCTCACCTTTCATGTACCTTTCACCACTGAATCCCTATCAGTATTGTTCATATTTTTCACCCACACCATGCTCCTGTTATTTTTTTCCTGAGGACAACCTTCTACTAGCCATTACTTCTTTCTTTATTTTTATTCCACATTAAGTACTTAAAACTTATCCAGATATACATGTATAATTGTATACAGATAGCTCTGATTAAAACTCGGTAATGTTTAACTCTTTTCTTTGCTGAAGGCCTTGTGGATAGGTTGATAAATTTGCCCCCTTTCCAGAAAAACAAACAAAACCTTCACTTGTTACTGCACTGCAAAATTAACACTCTTTCACCTTCTGTTGGAACACAGTTTAAGAGCCAGACATTTAAGCCGTTATTTCCTTTCAAGATGTTGAACTGTTCTGAGTTGTTTCAGAAAGCTTGAAAGCCGGTTAACTTTTATGGTCCTGAACACAAGTTTATCATATTGAAAAGAGAAAAGAAAAATAATTCCTATATAGGAATAGCCACTTTCTTTCCTGGGTATAAGAAGAGGAGATTTAAACTGAGCTCATTCTTTGGCAGTATGAGAGCATTTACTGACTCACAAGCTTTACTGGATTCCAAAGCCACATGCGTTTATCTTGCAGTTCTTGAGGAAATGGATTCGAAATAACTGCTTTGAGATTCTCTCCAATACATTACACAGGCTGTTTTACATCACAGCTATAGCTCAAGTTAAGTGCTATGCTTGAAACAGTTATACTCACTGATTAATTTTTACATTAATTTAGGCTATTGCTTATGGAATATATTTTATTTCTCTTATTTTCTTCCTTCCGTGTATGCTTTTGTGAACAGTCAGAAATACTGTACTGGACCATAGCTCTTAATAAACCTATTTTAAGAAGAATCTAAGTGCTTCCTATGTTTTCCTTCCACTTAAAAAAAAAAATCTCTTTCAGTATTACAGCACATTTTAGGTGCCACCTACTACTAAAATCAATGGCTTCTCCACATGTAAACAAAGAAACACGAGAATTAACTGAAGTGTACGCATACTCGTTCAGTCCTATACTCAGATGAGCTCAACTCACTTTGCAAACTATGTCTGCTCTTAAAAGTTACCAAAAAGAGGGAATTTTTTTTTTTTTTTTTTTTTTTTTAAAAAAAAAAAAAAAAAGAGAGAGACAGAGAAAAAAAAGACTGCATTAGAATGGAGACTTGGCTTGTATTCAAATCTCCCGCCCGGAGCTCATCTGTGAGCTCTACCCTAGTTTGAACCCTGACTGTGGGGCATTTGAGATGTTCACAGATGACATGTGGTAATGGAGATTGTTAGTTACAATTTTCTCAGTTACTTGGCCCAGGAATCAGAGATTGGAAAGGCCTTCTGGGTGACTTCTGGCCTCTTGAGAATAAGGTGGACTACTGCAATTTCAGGGTGCTAGGCTTATTTCTCTAGAGAAGCACATTACAAAAGATGTTCGTGACTTTCTAGGTAAATTAGGTCATTTAGATGTGTCACTCACAGGACTATACACTCCTGAGTTAGATTCTCTGGCAAGTAGAATCAACCAGACAGGACGGCACAGGTAGGTGGTTTGCAGGAGCGGGGGCCAACAGCACAAAGCACCCCAAACTATTTCACTGTGGAAAATTATGGGAGAAGGAGGTAATCAGGAATATTTGGTGTACTGCGAGCCCTTGTGGCCACCTCCACTGCAGCAAGCCCTGCCTACCCAATGACAATGGAGAAAGAAAGAAGCAAAAACGACTGTATGGAACATTCATGAGCCAAACACTAAGAAACTTCCGTGGTGTCCATATCCTTGATTTGGTTTTGCTCGTGAGATACCTGCTAGAAATGCTGCCTTCAAATGGCAATGGAAAACCCCACAGATTTATTCTAGAAATGTAACTGGGCTGCTTACTGTTGTAAAGTATTCTACAGTACTTCATTACAGACTGAAATGTATTCAAACTGCGCAATCCTTAACCAAATTCTCTAAATGTTCTGATATCCAACATCTGAACTACAACAATATCTGAATGAAGAGATCTACCACACATCCTTTTTTGTATATATAATATAAATTCTTTCCAAAGCTAAAGACCTGCTGTATAAATCAATCTTGGTTATTGTGCTTGCAATTTAAGTAAGATCCATTGCTATGCCAATATTGCTCCTATTTCACTAAACAAAGAACAATAGTTATGTACGTATTCCACTATGAAAATCTGAACATTTATTTTTGAAAAATTGAAATCTTTAAATGAAGATTTAGTCATTTTGTTGTATTAGAAGATTACAACATAAGTTATAGTTCAATAGAATGGTCTTCATTAGAAGCAAAATACACTTAAATTTAAGACTAACTTTTCCCATTTTTTAATCAGTATGAGTCTTAAGTATTCTAAATCTCTCTTCCAGATGTAATTTATTGAAGGAAATGAAGTAGAGGTGTTCATACCAGTTACTGAGATCCCTGAAAAAAATCTGCAAGTGAAACAGATCCTGCCCTTACATATGCCATAAACACCTTTTATGGTACATTACACAATAAAGAACAAGGGAGATTAAGTGATTTGTGGCTTTCTGTAACCATTCAGCAGTATTTAGACTTGACCATATATGTGTATCTTACTGAATACAGTTGAAAAACATCTCCAAAATGTAGACACTGCTGTATGAATTAAAGATTCTCTCCGCTCTAGTCTCCTTTTTCTGACATTGTTTCTTGCCTTATCAGATAGGCCTATTTTGTGAGTTCCAAATATATTTTAAAATCTTTTCAAGACAGGCCCTATTAACCCCATAATAAAACCGCAAAATAGAAGTAAAATTAACTCTGGAGCTACCTTCCCAGAAAGAAAGCCTTTGGTGGCAACAGTGATTTATTTCACCACATTACCAGTTACATGAGACACTTAAGTCACTGTTATCTGGCTTGGCTGGAATAAACAGTGCCATACTGTTTATATGCAGTACAACATCTGTTATGTAGGAAACATCGTTAGTGCGACACATTCTGACAATGAAGGTAAAATGCTAAGCAGAAAAATACATTTTAAAATGAGAAGGTGTCTTTTCATGTAGAAGCTGCAGTTCTGTTTAAATTTCTTTGGGCAAATGAAAAAAACTATTCTCACCTGTGCTGAAGTGTAGTATTCTAGAAAATAAAAACACATTCCTTCCAAAACTTGCTGAAGTTCTAAGTTAGTAACCCATAATTTTTGAATGCAGAGTCCAACTGATAGGAATCAGTGTAGATTCACCAAAATCACTGCAAATTTGTCAGGATTTTCCAACTTTCATCAGCCTCTTATGCAAAACCTTGCTTTACATCATAAAATAAGCTCTGTCTTTTCATGAGTATTACTCCAGGCCAGGAAATGGCAGACATAAGAATGGTACAAATTCAGAGTTTCATCTATGAAATGGATTTTATGTATTCACAGTCATTCTGGATGTATGCAATATCTACCGTGTGTCAGAAGATAAAAGTTAAAGAGATATATACTAAGTAAATCTTTCCCTTAAAGGGTATATACTCAGGACTGATCTACCTAAATTCTGCTGGGTATGAAATACATGTCAATTAAGAGGCTGGTCTTCAACACTGTTAATATTTATGCATGATTTTAGGTGAACAAAAGACATATACTGCAATCCACAAAACTGGATTCTGGATAACTTTATGAAATAATTAAATTAGGGTGAGACATAAAGTTACAGTTAAATAAATTTTTAGGCTTATCTTGGATGAAATACTAAGAAAAACAAACATGAAGAAAATACAGGAAGTTTATTCTTTAAACATGACTTCACCAGAATACTGCATCACAGAGACAAAACATTTTAGAAGTAAAAACAATTTTTTTTTTTCCTAGGGAAAAGAAGAGATATGTAGAAAAGAGTAAAACATATGAAAACAATTCCTTGTAAAAAAAAAAGTTGTATTAACTTCTTAAAGAGTAAGAAAAGTGTTAAGTATAATATAATAGTAAACAAATAAAAATACACCTGCCTTGTTATAAAAATATTATACTTATTTTTAAAGACAGACCAGAATAAATAAGCATACTGTAGTGTGTGTTTGGTTCACAGCATATGTCTAAACAAGAGAAAGTAAAAAATGTTGACAATAGAAACCATCATTACTGTTGGATCCATAAATTAAAAGGACAACAGCCACTGGGCGTAGAAATAGCAAATCAATAGAGATCAAGTGTTATATGCAAATAAGGAGAAAATGGTATGGTTACCAAAAAAAAATATTGGAAATGAACATGCAATGTCATTATGTGTTGACTGTAATGCACTTAGTACAGCTATGAGGACCAGGTGTAAATTTAGCCTCCAGCTTATTGGAACTGTAAATGCTGAAGACTATTTCAAAACAAATAAATTAATCCCAATTACACATCAGTTACACTTCACAGGCCTGCAATACGGCAGTAAGAATTTAAAACAACTAAAAATGAAAGTATGTCTTTATGGATAATATTATCTTAAGAGAATATGGAACTCAAAGTTTTTCACGTATTTCATGGTCTCCCATACAGAATTTTTTCAAATGTTATTTGTCTGCATGTTTGTGGACAAGAGTCATTTCTACCACCTCACATCTTTAGTCATATGCAGTTTAAAATCACTGGCAGAGGACATATACAGTGCTCTGAGATAATTATATTTACGCCCCAGTTTTCAGCACCATTAATAGTTGAATTTAAATTAAAAAAAATTAATTAAGTTATCTATTTCTTTTACTACATATTTTACTGTATTTCACTACCAGAACAATAAGAAACAGCATGCACAGAGAGTTTTCTTCATTCTGGTCTGTTTCAATCACATTTTCTTCCCTCAAAAAAAAGGCAGACATCCAAAGGCTAGCAATTCCCTGAGCTACACATAATTTTCTGTTTTAATGGAAACAAAAAATGAAATAACTTGGAATTATTGTACAGCCACTAGTATAGTAAGGCTTTCCATACTGCTTATCCAATGCATTTGGAGAAATATTAAATACAGACAGAGAGAAAGAAAGAAATAGGAAGGCGCTTCACTACTTCAGAAGACAAAACAGCAAGTGGAAAATCTACAGAACCAAGTTTGCAAACAGCCACAACTTCTTTATAAATGGTAAGCAAGGACACATATTCTCAGAGGGAAGCTAAAGGAAATAACATCAATCTGGACTTCCTTGCGTAACTCCTTGCATACTTCTCAGTTTATTTTACCAGAAGCATTGTGCTCCTGCATTACTCATATACTCACTTTGAAGAACTCTTACAGAAGAGGTACAATTAAAATGAGAAATGTAAACAAAGCGAAGCTATTTTGCTATGCTAGACTATATACAACATCACGGAGAAGCTCCACTGAAAAGTGCCATTGAAGGAGATAAACTCTTCCCTACTTCCCTGCAATCCAGTAAGAAAAAGTGCTTCAAATTAGCTATTTTCTGGTTCTGAGCTAGATAATCAGCAAGATTATCAGAAGAGAAAAAAAATTTTCAGAGAACAAGTTGCATTTCATCCTCTGAGTTTCGATGTTCCTGCATCCATGTCAAGCCTGAAATTTACACCAATAACACTTGAAGGTGAGGACACAAGTTTGACAGAAGGTTTATGTTTTAAAGGAAGAGAAAGCAAGGGATAGGGGAAGAGGAGGGGATGGAAGAAAACACATGGCTTGAAAAGAGCTGCTTGAGAATTTTGAGCACAAAAAGCCGACAGTTCAGGCTAGCATCATATATAATTAGGTGCATTTTTGTTTGTTACCTTTCAGACCAATCTGTGATTGACAAAGGTTTTCCCACCTTCATCCCTCCAAACCCATGTGCAAATAGCATGAAATAAATTTGCTAGCCTGGAGAAGGGGCAGAAGAAAAAAAACCCCAAACCACAAAACCCAACCAAAATGACCAGGAAAGGTGCAGAATGGAATTAAATAAAGAACCTGGCAAAGACAGTAATTTCATTATAAATAAGGCTGAAACAAACTTTCCACTATCTTCATGAAAACATATGAAAAGCCATACAAAATTTTATTTTCTTTTTTCTTTCAATTGTAATCTGACAGATAGCTCTTTGGGAGATACTGGTTTCAGAACAAATGATCTAATTATATCAAAGTTTCTTTTCTTGTAAACATTCAGTAAACAGCTTGTTCAACCTATAGTTAATAAGTTGTCTTTTGTTCTTCTTTTGTCAAAAAGTACTCAGACAGTTTATGCAACCAGAATACAAAATTTCTTTAGAAAAACAAGAAAACAAATAACTAAAATCTTCTGGCATTCCCACGTGTTGCCTTCTTACTTCTTCTCACTGAGAAAAACAAATCCATTTCAACTCCTCCAGTCCATCCTGTCTGAAAGAGCTAGGACAATCTATTCAGGAATGCACACTGCAAGAACTTTCAGGCATAGAACTCAAACGCATTAGGTAAGATTGGGAAGGTGAGATTCCGCTTCCTCAAATAAAGAGTTTCCACATAAATTATGACTCCCATAGAGTTCTGGGCATGGTAGGGGTCCTATGGCTGTCATTATATTGCCTGAAAAGCCCCACAGAGGACCTTTTGAATTCCACCCAGGCACAGCAGGAACTCTCTGATGGACAGACTGCAATCACGTGTGAACCAAAAAAAAAAAAAAAAAAAAAAAAAAAAAAAGAGAAAGGGAAAACACAGTGAAATATAATCATGAAGGATTAGAGGCCCTCAGGAAGGAAGGCAACCAGGAAGACATCCAAGGAAGGATGGTAAATGGGGCTGTTCTGAGAATTACCAGAAGACAAGACCCAAACTGGTCTCATGATCCATGAGGGTTGTTAAAGAAAATTTCTTAACAAGGGGAGAGGGCCTTTACAGCATGCAAAGGCATGAAGCTTTTTAAAAACTGGATTTTTTTCCAATACCTGCAAATCATCTAAAGAAGAAATACCTAGGATGTACGTGATTATTTCCTGAACAACAGAGAACTTGAGAGCTCAAGTCTACTCTTTGGTTAAAAACACATTTTAAAAAAAAAGCACTAAAAATATGCTCCAGAATTAGAGTGATAATAAAATATGATACAATGTTACCACCGCCTCAAGAAAAGGCAGTAAACACAAAACAATGTTTATCCCATCAAGATTCTGAAATGCGACAAATGATCTGAGCAAAATTAAGTTTGTTAATGGTCTGTAACACAGTAACACACTTCAAAGTAATCTGATCCTACAACAAATCACTCCAAACAGATCATTCAACCTGAAGAATGGAAGGTAACTAAATGTTTTCACCAAGCAGTTGTCAAAACAGCGAACAGACCCATTTCCCCAAACTTATGAAGCTGCAGAAGTATTGGCCATCCACTGCAAACCTTCAAAAACAGAACTAACCAGAGCTAATAGTACCCAAGAATGCAGAGAGCACAATTATAAAAACATGTTCAGCATAATGTTGCCATTTTGTTAGCACTGCTACAGAATCAGCTCACTCGCAGGAAAGAGTGTACATTTTGAACTCTGCCAGCGAAGTTAACTTCTTCAAATGGAAGGGGAAAAAGCTCCAATCTTGTAATGGCCTGGCCAATAGTACTGTCTAATGAGAAAGTAACAACAAAACTAGCTGGTAGATTCTCTATTCACGGCTTTTCCTTTAAGTACTCAAAGCTTAACTAAAGCTCAGCAAAAAGGGGTGTGTGCACGTATGCACCAAAGTCACATAAATGGGACAGGACTCCCTGGCACAAATATTGCTACTTTTGGTTTCCTGCATTACATTTCTTGGCTGAACATGCTCTGTTGTTGAAACTGGAAGTGTTTGTTGTTTTTTTTACTATTGAATTTAGATTCCCCAGAAGTGATAAAAGTTTCTTCCTTCTCCAAGCAGTGACCATTTAAAGCAATGTTTTATTTCAGATAATCTTTATAATGTCTGAATCAAACACTTCCCCATTTTCAGATTCAGGACGAAAACTGCAGGGTTTTTCACTTGGACATACATAGCCATTACTATGCAGTAATTGAAACTAAGTTAAATTTAAAGTAAGTAAAAAACAGAGGATACAAAATAGAATATCACTCCTTTAATGTTTGTTGCTTTGCATTGTCATTTCAGAAACTGGAAAAAAATGCTATGCATCTTAGTGCTTATAACAGTTGCTAGATGTCTATAACAAGTACATTAGTCTTTCTGTATAGTAAGCATTTAGGCAAATCTCCAGACTGGACAAACTATGAAGAAATTTTTTTTAATAGTTCTAGTTATCTGTTACTTGTTAATCCTACTGAAGGCAGACATTAAACCTGTACAGCTAAGTA
>JAAGAY010141648.1:0-25166 GCA_011801015.1 Ardeotis arabs | reverse complement strand
TTAAAACCATTACCCCTAGTCCTATCACAACAGGCCCTACTGAACAGTCTCTCCCCGTCTTTCTTGTAGGCCCCCTTGAGGTACTGGAAGACCGCTATCAGGTCTCCCCGGAGCCTCCTCTTCTTCAGGCTGAACAGCCCCAACTCTCTCAGCCTTTCTTCATAGGAGAGGTGCTCCATCCCTCTTATCATCTTTGTGGCCCTCCTCTGGACCTTCTCCAGCTGGTCCATGTCCTTCTTATGTTGGGGGCTCCAGAACTGGACACAGTACTCCAGATGGGGTCTCACCAGGGCAGAGTAGAGGGGGAGAATCACCTCCCTCGACCTGCTGGCCACGCTCCTCTTGATGCAGCCCAGGATGCGGTTGGCCTTCTGGGCCGCAAGGGCGCATTGCCGGCTCATGTTGAGCTTCTCGTCCACCAGTACTCCCAAGTCCTTCTCCTCAGGGCTGCTCTCGATCCATTCACCGCCCAGCCTGTATTTGTGCCTGGGATTGCCACGACCCATGTGCAGGACCTTGCACTTGGCCTGGTTGAACTGCATGAGGTTGGCACGGGCCCACCTCTCCAGCCTGTCCAGGTCCCTCTGGATGGCATCCCTCCCCTCTAGCGTGTCGACGGCACCACACAGCTTGGTGTCATCGGCGAACTTGCTGAGGGTGCATGAAGAAAGCATTTATTGATTAGGAATATACTATGATAGAGAAAGAAATCAGAAGCTACATATATTAAAGGAAGTGAAATAAGTCCTGTTGCAAGTTTGGATTTTGAGTATAAAATGAGATGAAGTGAGTCATTAGGGAAACAGCAATAAAAGTTCCTGTTGATAAGGCAGTCTATCAAGTGATGTGTGAACTAGCAAACTACTTTCTAGATGCTGAGACATGTATTAGTATCTGTCCCCCAGGTCCCTAAAAAGTAAATGCCAGAACAAAATTGCTTTAAAGAGTCAATTACATGTCACTCATTACTTGCAAGTAAATTCTGCATCTCTGCAGCACTTCGATGCAAACAAGAACTAAAGGTGTAAACAGAAAACAGTAACTCAAGCCAGATGAACAGAGAAATGCCTATCCTTCTGGGCATGCTACTGGGAGCTTAGCTAAACTTGTCCCCCTAAAAAGTTAAGGTTATGTTCTTTCTCTCTGCTTCCTGAAACAACCATCCTTTAATCTGTCAATCAATTTGACAGTATCTCTCATCTTCGGATGAGACAGCATTTGATTCCTACAGGTTAGTTTCAAGTTAATTACCTGAAAACACTAAATATAATTTAGGTTAAGGACACTCTTCAAGTATTTGTCATTTTAAGCTTTATTGCTTCTTTCATGATGGTCTGCCTTTGCATATCCACATTGATGTTTCTCAAGTGATGTTTTTAGGGACGTGGTGTAGCGGTGGACTTGTCAGTGTTAGATTTTTAGTTGGACTTGGTGATCTTGAAGGTCTTGTCCAACTTAAATGATTGTATGATTCTATTCCAAGTGATTTTAGGTGCAGGTTCCAATTTGACAGCTGAGAAATTTTCTACCTGTCAGCTTACAGTTCCTCTCTGGAAAACAGAACAATGGTACCTTCTTAAAGGCCATGATAAGTGGACACAATGATGTAACTGCTTGTTATTTTCTGACAATATCCAAGCTATTTTTTGTCACCTTATAAAAGGCTAAATTGAAAAATAACTAAAATAATAAGTAAAGCAATGAAATTATATCTCAAAGAAACATTTGCATCCTTAAATGTATTTCTTGCTTGAGTGATACATTTATACTTCTCAGATTCTCCTCTAAAATTAAAGATACCATTAAAGTATTTTATAGAACTCTTCATATAGCTGCAAATACTGGTTAGCTAGCTACTGTTACATTTTCATATCTACTTGAAGAAATCAACAAAAAAAATCTAAGATAAGCTAGTCACGTAGGTTACATTTCAAATTATTTGTCTTCCCCAAATTGATGTAATTAAATGCACATAGAAAGGTCTCTGTCTTAAATTACTAGAAGTGTTTCAAAGATCTTTTGACACTTCAGTATCCAATACAAGTTTACTGTCACAAAGGTTACCATGAAATCTAATAAGCCTTTATGGATTACTCAGAAAAAGATCAAAGAACTAGAAAATTATGGTCATTTCCTTACAAATGGAGAAATTAGAAGGTTTTTCTTTCTTTTGTAGTGTTTTCATTATGCTAGCATGTATAAAGAGAGACATTATAGAATTTTTTCCATTCCTTTCATTTCACTTCGGCTGGATCACAGGCTAAGTGTGGTTAAAAAATGCATTGCCTTTTTTATCCACTGTCACTGAAACTTTACCTAAAAGTGCAATGAAAATGCCTACATTGGTTACAGCTGGATATTCTGTTGAAATACAGTTAGTACATGGCTGAAATTCAGTTGTTTCCTATTTTACTTAGACATTACTATTACTGAAAAAAAAATCTTACAAATTATTCAGTCATTCATAATATACTTTACTACACCATTCTACCATGTTTCCTCAGTGGCTCCAATTCTGCCTTATAGAAGGCCAGACAGATAAAATTCCTAAGGAACCAAAAGAAACTTTGAAGTCAGTTTGAAACTACAGCTTTAAGATCTCTGCTTAATACTGTTTCATCTGCAACTGAACTGAAAACTTCAATTAAAATTTTTTACAAGATCAAACTGAGTTTTAAAAGTTCCAGTTTTTACCTTCTTATCCTAACCTGCTTTTCCCAAGTAAAGGCTTAGCCCTTCCTAATATGTTCCAGCTGATAGGAAATTAAATGTGAAAAATGAAAGCAAAAGCAGTGAGAATCTAGATTCACAAACTAGAGAAAAATGATTTAAAGTATCTCCAGGGCTGAAGAAATTAAACTGGAGAAATTAAAATCAGAGACAGTTCTTGAACTTGCAGTTAAAATATCATCTGCAAATACCACCTCTTGCTATTTTTTCTTCTCACCTCCCAAGAAGAAATATTACTGTTGTTCACCTTAACATGCATCTCACATTCCTCTTTCCCTCTTATAATGAGAACTTTCTGGTTTTACTACTTTCTTTGCATCATATTCCAAAAGTGGATGCTGTGAGAACGACTTAGTGAGAAAGTTATATGGTTGCCTGTTTATAGGGGTCAAAGTTTGTGAAATCACACATGTATTGTATGAGGTATATGTTTAGTAACAAAGCATTCTAGTTTCATCTAAAATAAGAAGAAATAAAAGACAACCACAGCTTCCAGACTTTCAAGCTAGTTTTAGCTTGTCTTATCAACAGTTTTCTTTAAGTTCTGCTATATTAAAGTTGCTTGTAAACGCCCTTGAAGGTACATCTACACAGAACATAAAAGATGTCTAGAAGTGACACTGAGCACTGAATCACCCCTGATCGTTCACACTGCTTGTTATTTCTATCCCAGACTCTCTTTTGGAATGAACAAACTAGCTCTTCCCAAAGTAAAACCTCTGTCCATTTTTGGAGATAATTTATTCCCAGGTCTGCTCTCAAGACACAGAATAGATGGCATTGCATGCAGCAGCCTTCCATCGCCCAAGACAGTCTCTCAACACTATCTTGACATATTTTGCTTCCTCAGAAATGCCCCAGCCACAGAACAGAGCCACACATACTTTCACATTCATATTACAAAATAACAAGTTGGTTGGTGCAAAAGAGCCCCGATATTTCATGCAGTTTGAATTTAACCAAGAAAAAACAGTTATGTCTACAGGTTCTGACACCATAAAGGGCAGAGGAGACTCAGAGCAAAGTGACTTGTAATGCGGGCATGACCTAGTGCGCCCTAGAGAGAACTAGCTGGAACCATCATAAATGTAGCCCTGTTTGTGCTGTTGGCCCCAGGGCCTGGGATTACTCCTTGTCTTTTCTATGTTGCAGTGCAGACTTTCCTTGTAGGGTTACCCAAGAGCAGAAACTAGTTGAAGCAAAGTACTCAAACTAAACAATCCCATAAATACTGGCTTACCCGAAGGTTCAGGACAAAACTGTTTGCCAGCTCTGTTGCCTCTTCATCAGCTGAAGGTTCATTTTCCATGGAGTACCCTTAGCTGGTGTGATCAGGCAATTATATTATCTACTCAAATGACTTGACTGGAGTGGACCATTTTTTTCCTAGTCCACTCACCTAGTGCCCTTTCCATGAAGACTAAGACAAAAGAGGGTTAGGTCACACACTGTCAGTGGAGTCAAACAAGGTAAAAAGTTATCCTAGATTTCACAGATTAAACAAAACCACTTTTGTATATTCATTTGTCATCATGGAAGACACTACACAGCATGTACACATGCATATCCATTAGAACACTGCAGTAGTATCAAGCTGGGTCTAGCAATTTTTGCAATAAATTGCATGAAAAAGGTACTGACTTTTGCACTGCGTAGTCACCCTTCCAGCAATGGGTACAGCAATATAGAGGTGTTCTGTTTCTAATTTCAGATGATCTTTTTATCTTCCATTGAGAAGTAAGTGATATTTCTGGAAGTGCTTACTGATATTTATTTTTTCTTCATTTTAAAATTAAATATATTCCCAGCTAGCAATCTACAAACTGCTCTAATGATTTTTACTTAAGTAAAAGTTTAACATTTTTATTATTGTTCTTCAGCTAGTATAATTATATTCATTTTGGAATACAGTTGAAAAAATCTTTTTTAGGATCTATTCTTTGTATTGTCAATATTATATGATACTAGCCATTTGTGACCAATTATTAGTCCTCACATTGGGAAACTAAATCTAATATTGGAAATCCATTGATAACAAGTGTCCATAAACTCATCAGTGACATGTTACCATAGCATTATCTTTCAGCACAGATACAAGGTAAGGATAAATGTCAAGAGATTTAATTTTAAACAGTTCTTCTTAAGAATGCAGTAATGGTTTAATGACACAGAGATTTTAGAAGGAAAAAGGTGTGGAAAATGAAATAAAGCTGTCCTTAAAGACTGAAAGCTCACAGAATTGTGAAGAGTTCAGCAGATGTCAATGCCAGCAGAATTTAATGGAGCAGATACAAAGCAAAAGACAAAATCAATACCTATGTGTTTGTGCTTCATTTCTTTGTAGTTGTCGAACCTTTGAAGTTGTTAAATAATGACTTATAGACTAAGAATAGATGCCTACTTTGACATTTCCTTAATGCCATGTCAAGAATCCTGCTACTCACACGCGGGGAAAAAAAAAAGTTCATATGATATGGAAAAGAAACTCAACCTCAGAACCATAAGATATGAAATTTACCCCACTTAAGTCTTCAATATTGTCATTATTCAATGCAAACAAAACAATTAAGAAAAAAAGTCTTAATTTCTAAACTTTTGGTGAGAAAACAAAGCTTTCTCCTCCTATAAATATATTTGAGACCAACACATTAGCATGCAGGTACATAATAAAAGAGAATCACTTTTAGGCTTAAATAGTTCTACACTAGATAGAAGATCATTCTTTAGGGATTTTCTGTTGAAGTGCTTCTCTGAAGCTTGTCTCACTCAATGCTGTGAGCATAAACTAGCTCTTTAGTTAGTTAATAACATAGTCATAGTTTACAAATCTCACACAAATCTACACTCCTTCATCCCAGAGCATTCTGAACTATGGGACAGAGACACCGTCCCCTTCCCACTATGTGCCTGCTCCCCTTCCAGTGACATTGGTACAAGCTGTGCCCCCATCTCCTGCGGGACTGGAATGTGGCACAGGTGAAAAGCTAACACACTTTGCTTCCTGAGGAAGCTACTGCCTCCTGAGCCAGCAGCTCTGCGCTGCAGAGCTGGGGCAAATTAACCCAATGGTGTCATGACTGTTGGGAGACCTGTGTAAAACAGGAAGTCAGGGCAGAATAAACCAAGATGTAAATTAAAACCCCTTTGCTAACTCCCAGGTGACCAGCTCTATAGCTCTGATTCATGATCCTTGCCGGATTAAGTTGCAGCAGCTGAAGAGGTTACTGCCTGCTTCCCGCCACCCTCGTCCCCAGTTTGGCTGTTAAAATAAACCAACAGTTTGAGAGACTTAATTTCTTCAATTACTGCAGCTAAGTCCTTCAGGGATTGTGAATCAGACCTTTCAGGTACCACGTGTCATCATCTCAGATATTAAAATAAACTGAAATGTCCTTCAGTTTATGTTAATATTACCACGTCTCTAGAGTAGAAATGTCACCGTTTCATCATCCCCACTCCTAGGGCAGAAGCTTTCAGCAGAGGAAGAGGGAGGACGGACAATAGTCAGATCCTCTTCAGCTGCCCAGCAGGAATCAGTAGAGCTTATGACTCGGAGCTCCTACGCTGACTCAAAAGTACCTTCTCTAGTTTGGGTTAATCTACTTTGGAAAAGTAGCATAGGTGTTGTGCTTTAAATGCACATCCTAACTTATACTGTATTCATCCCATTATGCAGAGACACAGGAGAAAGTAACACTAATAATTTCAAGTTTACATCAGACTAAAAACTTAGTTTAAATCTTGTAAATACTACTGTTTCTATTAGATTTTTTTTTTAATTATCCTTTTATATAGGCATTGGGCAAGACTATCAGAGTAGAGGAATTTAAATGATCAATAAGACTGGGCTCTGAACCATCCTGCAGAGAGGAACGGGGTTAAAACCAGTCCCCTCATTCCCTCGAAAAGAGAAGGAGGCAGGGTAAAGCAAAGCAGCAAAACTTTCTTTCTGGCTTTCTATGTGCATTTAATACCACTGGAAAAATCTTGTAACTCCAAAAGCCATTTTTTTTCCTTCACGTATTTCTGGAATACTAAGAAGAAGAGATTAGGCAGATTTATTCCCTTTCAAGGTCACTCCTTTATTGATTTAAAGCTAAAGAAAAGCTCAGACTTCCAGAGTATTCTTGTATTCTGACTGTTTGAATATTTAAGGAATTTAATTGATTCGAATTTAGAGAAAACAGGCGGAATTTTGGAAGATGAAAATTTTGTTGAGAAACTAATCTCTGCATGCTGGAACTGATAAGTGTAGCCTATGGTTTGTGCTTGTGGTGGGCTGACCCTGGCTGGATGCCAGATGCCCACCAAAGCTCCTCTAGCACTCCCCTCCTCAGCTGGACAGGGGAAAGAAAATATAATGGAAGGCTCACAAGTTGAGATAAGGATAGGGAGAAATCATTCACCAATTACTGTCATGGACAAAACACTCGACTTGGGGAAATTAAACTTACTACCAATCAAATCAGAATAGCATAGTGAGAAATAAAACCAAATCTTAAATAACCTTCCCCTCACCCCTTCCTTCTTCCCAGGCTTAACTTTGCTCCTGATTTTCTCTACTTATTCCCACAGTGGCGCAGGGAATGGAGGTTGTGGTCAGTTCATCAGACATTCTCTCTGCCGCTCCTTCCTCTTCAGGGGGAGGACTCCTCACACTCTTCCCCTGCTCCAGTGTGGGGTCCCTCCTATAAGAGGCAGTTCTCCATTAATTTCTTCAATGTAAGTCCTTCCCATGGGCTGCAGGTCTTCAAGAACTGTTCTAGGGTGGGTCCCTTCCATAGGGTGCAGTCCCTGCGGAAGAGACGGCTCCAACATGGGTCCCCTGCGAGGTCACAAGCCCTGCCAGCAAACCTGCTCCAGCGTCGGCTCCTCTCTCCACAGGTCCTGGCTGGAGCCTGCCCCAGCATGGGCTTCCCATGGGGCTACAGCCTCCTTCAGGCATCCACCTGCCCTGATGTGGGGTCCTTCACGGGCTGCAGGTGGATCTCTGCTCCTCCGTGGGCCTCCATGGGCTGCAGGGGGACAGCCTGCCTTGCCATGGGCTGCACCACGGGCTGCAGGGGAATCTCTGCTCCAGTGCCTGGGACACCTCCTCCCCCTCCTTCTTCACTGACCTTGGGGTCTGCAGAGCTGTTTCTCACATATTCTCACTTCTCTCCCCAGCTTCAATTAAACAGGGTTTTTTTCCTTCCCTTGTTAAATACAATATCACAGAGGCACTACCACCATTGCTGATGGGCTTGGCCTTGGCCAGCGGCGAGTCTGTCTTGGAGCTGGCTGCCATTGGCTCTATCATACACTGGGGAAGCTTCAAGCAGCTTCTCACAGAAGCCACCTCTGTATCCCTCTCACTACCAAAATCTTGCCACGCAAACCCAATACAGTGGTCTCCATGTTAGATCTCCATGACCAGTTAGGCTAGGATGGGACTTCTTTACAGGCACTCTGCAAGGGTTTGTCAGAGAAGATCACAAAAAAATTGTCATAATCATGCCTATGTTTTCTGCAGCCTGCTTGAGCTGGGATTTCCTGAAACTCTATTACTGGATTCTGACAGAGGTATTGAAAAGAGAATTGGCATAATTGAAATTCAGTGTGGGGCTGATTTTGTATTTTGGATGCCTGAATTTCATTAGGACTATTCATTTTTCCATGACAACACATAATTAAAACAAACACTTCTAGACATTGTTGCACTGAAGGTTGTTTTTTTTTCTGCTACTGAAGTCTCATTTTCCTTTTAGGAAATTTTGTAGAAATACAAACTGATGGGAAGGAGACTCCAGAGAATATTTTGTCCTCCAGTAACATGTATGGATGAGATGACTTGCTGAGCAATACCTTGTTAACAACTTTCAGGTTTTAAACAAAAGTAGGAGGGGGTTTACTTTGCATGCTGCTTGCTTTAAGCAGGCACTGTATAATCAAAACAAGATCTCCCACAGGAGAGGTTCTTTAGTAGCAAAGGAAGGCAGGCATTACCCCAGACATTTGATATAGAGGGTATGACAAGAGGAAGAACAAAGGAACAATTCAATACCGCTTATTCTTGTTGTAGCTGTAGAAAGTGCTACAAGGAATAGCAGACAGATTAGAAACCACTGCTGCTGAAGCATCTACTTAAACAAAAGGACAGAGGTAGTTGGTGCAGGAGATGACAGTTAGTTGCAAGGCATATCCTCATCCCATGCCATCCACTGTCAGATGAAGCTCGGAAATATCCCAGTTTGTCAGCTAGTAAGGACAGGTCTCTATTCTGCCTCACAGTAAACAAATCTAAATTTTTATCCTATTAAAGCTTTGATCATTGAAGTACTTTTGCAATTTCATCACTGTGGCTTCCAGAAAACACCACAATATAAATGATAATGCATATGCAATGATCTCCCGCTTCAGAGACAAGAACAGCCAGTTCAGGGTCACAAACGGATAATTACATTTCCAGACTTTCTTATTTCATGCTTTATCATTAGGACCTTGTTTGCCAGAGTCAGTTTTTGATGCCAGTCAACAGAGAATATGAAGAGTATGTGATGATTCACTTGACCATTTAACTAGTCCAGTTCCATTATTGCCAATTACAGTCTTGCATAAAGTTAGCTCTCAAGGGAGTGCATGTTCAGAGAGTAAAGGAATATAATTACATCAGGACTGTTATACACAAGACTTGAAAAGCTCCACATTTTGGAAGGGCACAGAAAGAAGTGCCAGTGGAGCTCCTACTTCCTTGCAGAAAGGAAGTAACCTTATGAATCCCTTGTTAGGCTGTTACGTACCAAAAGTAAGGGAAGGATTTTGAGTACTGAACTGCTTGTTCCTGAAAATGCTTGTTCATTAAAATTATTAACTCAAATAAAATAAAATTGAAACATTGTAAGCTATCTGATCTCTTGCTTTCATTATTGGCTAGTAGCCAGTTAATTACAGTTAATTAATTATGTATTGAATTATTTTTTCTGAACCTATTGACAATTTTCATTTGGTGCAAATATTGAAGTTTTGTAGAAGTAGAAGCAGTTATGCTTTAGCTTTATCTTATACCATTTGCAAAGTGAGTAACTGCATAACGTAGTGTGGCTACATTATATGAAAATATAGCAACAAAAGCAACTCTGGCATAATGTCAGTGGCAAACTTACATCTGTGACAAAACTAGGTTTTAACTTACACATTATTACCTATCCTTTTGTCATGCCACAAATAAAATTATTCATATGACAATTTAAAAAGAGAGGCATCTAGAATGATAAGTAATCTGCCACTGCAGACAAAATCAGTGGAATAGGCCAGTGGCTGAAGTGGCTGAACATTATTTCAAATAATTGTACCTGGGTGTAACTGAAGACACTGAATTGGAAACATTATCCTGTAAGTCTCCTCGAAAGGGAGGAGAAGTCTTCTTCTGAAGGAGAAAAAGTTAGGCTTCAAAAGGATCAGCTAAACAACAGATAAAAAAGGTTTTTTCTGCTCTGCTGGCCAAGACTACAGAACTTTCTTACAAACTTAACTCGTTTGAAAATGTATGCAAACACGGAACCAAAACACAATTATATGATGTAATTCAGTTCCACAAACAAGCACTGTAATTTGATTCTGGAATATGAAAACATTTCATATGTTATTATAAATATCTAAGGAAATTGTGTCATTTGGATAGTTTAGAACTTCCAGTGACAGCAATCAACTTTTTACCTGCTCTTTTTTGTACCAGCTTTTGATGGAGTATTCATTTTACCATCACTGGTATTTGTTTCTTCCTCCTCTAAATTCCTGAGCTACGGTTCCCTGCTAGCCCCACTACCTCCTTAGCTCTCCTCCTGTCTTCCAGTTGTTCTTGTGTCATGCTGTCAAGCAACCCGTCCATCTCCCCCATCTGCCTGCTCAACTAGGCTGCTGATGCTGTCCCCAGTTCCCTCCCTTCTCTAGCCATAATCCTTACTTGTCTGTGATGAATTCAACTACTACCTTCATACAAATCATTCCCAAATGCACCTCACCAGCTCTAAACAATCTGATATCTCCAGCTATCAAGCAGAAAATGTGCATTTGATGACGGCTTAAAGTGTAACATTATTCTGCCTCTGAAGTAAAATAGGGAATGCTAACAGTCTTTCTATTTTATTTTAACATCGTGTCTGTGTTTAACAGTCTCATTAAGCAGTGCTGCTCTTTTTGTTTGAGAAGGATGCCTGTGCAATGTTTTGTGTAACAAAAAAATATACATGGATCACCTTTATTTGTGAGATTATGGGCAGGAAGTTCCTTGTACACTGTAAGTTTAGAAAATAATTTGTATTTCATTTTGGCAGGTCTGTATTCCACCTGACAAAAAGAGAAACAAAAGTGCATTGTTTGTCTACATTATTTTTCTTTATTTTTTCTCACCTCCATATATTCCATTATAGAACAGTGCTCCACCTAGGTCAAAAATAGTAGTGATGTATTAAGTGAAGAGATCTCTAAATATTAAGAAAGTTCTTGATACAATGACAAGTTTGAAGAGTGAAACAGAAGCTCTTTGGTTAGATAAGGTGAGTAGCTGACAACTTTAAGGAGTCAGAGCTTACTTGACTCAGTACAAGTATGCAACCACTGTCACATCAAAATAAAGGTACTTGGAAGAGAGAGGAATGCATCCTGAAAAAAAAAAATCAGTTTAATCTACCTTATTCTTCTTATGATAATGGTATTATAAATGTTATTACTACTATTATATGGGTGAATCTCATCCTCAAGCTTATTTGAGAAAATTTAAAGAGAAAAACTTAAATTCACTTGCATTTACCGTTTCAAACTAACTGCAATCCACTCATATGTTACTTCTGTCTTAACCAGTCTTCTACCCCTCAAATACAGTTCCAAAAGCTCATTTTACATTCTTGCTACATGTTAATTATCTGTTGAACTCTGTCTTTGTGAACAGCTGGTGATAAAGTGCAATCACTTTCATCCAGAAGCATTAAATATCTTCATTTTTTTCTCAGTACACTAGATAAACAAACAAACAAACAAACAAACAAACTTTCCTACAGTGAATGTTTACTTTAATTTTAGGGTAATTTTGATCTTTCGTATTTCAGCTTCTTTATCACCTTAATGCCCCAGGTCTGTTTTTAGAAGAAAACCTCCACCTCTAGCCACAGACTGCTTCTCTCAGAGGCTTCCTGAAGCTACAACTTCTGCACCAAGTAATATGTTTATTTCCAACTCACTGAACTAATTTTTAAAAGAGAAGAAAATGGATCAGCAAAAACAGTGTGTCAAACTTTTTGAATTTTAAAACGTAAATAAAATTTCCTCAATTATCTAAAATAACATTATATGTTATCTTGTCTGTAGCAGACATCATGGTGAAGCTTTTTCCACAATCTACTAGTTTTCTTTTTGAAATAAATAGTTGTTTTTTTTTTTAATTAAGCAAACAGTTTCTCTGAGAGTCTGGATATGTTTGAAATGATGCATAGCTCTGTCTCCATGAGCTCTCAAGTCAAAGTACGTTAAAGACTGGGAACCATTTCCTTTCTATCTCTAACGAAAATAAACTTTTAAATTATGAGAACAATAAGAAAAGGTATTTTATTGGCTACGAAATTCTTTCACATTCCTATTTAGACTTCAGTCCAATTTAGAAGTTCTGAAAGTCATGTAGACCATGCTAGAGTAGTGGCAGCCTAAAAATTAAATGATGGCTTCAATATTCTGTCCCGTATCTGCCACTTACAATCTTTTCAAATGAAAAATATGAATTCAAAATACAGGTTTATCACAGAAATTCTATGAGTTCATTACAAAAACAATTTCTCTACTCCATGTATGCATGACATACACCTTCAACAGTGTCTGACACAATTTACAATTTTGATGACAAAATCAGTACATATTAGAAAAGCGTTACTGTAACTTTTTTCTTTATTAATAACAAATATTGATGGAGAATACAGGCAGTATGAATGAAACTAAACTCACATGTATTAAAACTTCTGGAAAACAAGAATGCCTGACCACAAGAAGAAAGCACTGTTTACAGTGAATATACATCAATACGCTGAAAAAATACTAATTTTGCTAATTTTATCTACTTCTGTGCCTCATAGCTGAAAACTTGCTTCATATAGTTTGACTGCCAAAGAAACGTGCAAAAACTCTAATATCTTCACATCTTTAGATAAAGTAATCAAGTAATAATTTATTTCCATAATGGCGTGTCGGTTTTGTTTAGTGGGGGGAGCTATGGTGGCAGCTTCTGAAAGAAGCTGCTAAAAGTTGTTTCCCCTTTGTACAGAGGACTCAGCCGGGCCTAGGACGGACCCGTTGCTGGCCAAGGCCGAGCCAGCTGGCGGCACAATGTTTCCTGATAACATCTCTGTGATAACGTATTTAAGAAGGGGAAAATAGGAAAAAAAAAGAAGAGAAGATGTGAAGAAGCTGAAGCAGGGGGCAGAGAGGGGGAGGTGCGAGCCTTGTGGGCCTTGTGGCCCTCACCCTCTGGCCTCCCACTGGGCAGCTGACTGGGCCTGACTTGGCCCAGCCTGGCTGCAAGAAGATGAAGAGATGAGATGTGAAGAGAACCTGAGAGGCATCTGCCTGAGCCAGTTGTGAAGAATTTCTTGTGAAAGGAATGGCTGCAGGCATCAAGGTCAGTGAAGAAGGAGGGGGAGGAGTAATGCTGCTCCTGGCCAGAATTCCCCTGCAGCCTGTGGTGCAGCCCATGGTGAGGCAGGCTGTCCCCCTGCAGCCCATGGAGGTCCACGGAGGAGCAGAGATCCACCTGCAGCCTGTGGAGGACCCCACGCTGGAGCAGGTGGATGCCTGAAGGAGGCTGTAGCCTGTCGAGGGCCCGCTTTGGGGCAGCCATTCCAGAGGGACTGCACCCCGTGGAAAAATGACCCATGCCAGAGTAGTTCACGCAGGACTGTAGCCCGTGGGAGGGACCCCACAATGCAGCAGGGGAAGAATGTGAGGAGTTCTTCCCCTGAGGAAGAAGGAACAGTGTAAAGAAACATGTGATGAACTGACCGTAACCCCTATTCCCTCTTCCCTTCTGTGTCGCTTAGGTAGGGGGAAGGAGGTAGAGATAATTGAAATTAAGTTAAGCCAGGGAAGAAGGAAGGGTAGGGGGAAGTTGTTTTGTTCTCTTCCACGTTGTTCTGGTTTGGTTTTAATAATAAATATTTTTCCCAAAGTCGAGTCTGTTTTGCCCATAACAGTAACTTGAATGATCTCTCTCTGTCCTTATCTCAAATCTCAAGCTTTTTCTTATATTATCACTCCCCCATTCCCTTGGAGGGTGGGGGGAGTGAGAGTGAGACTACGTAGCTTGGTCCCAAGTGGGGCTAAACTACGACAAATGGGGAAATCTGTCTGTTGAAACTGGGTAAATTTTAATGTGTGAGACTTTTATGTGGGGATTTCGAATAAAACTGTTTAATATATATAGTCGCCAGAAAAATATAGTCTGAGAATCATAATGGCTATAATTTGCATTTGAATTACTTAAAGGGGACTAAAATAGAGGTGACAAAAATGGAGTAAAGCTTTACCACTTTTTTCTCAATTCAATCTCATACTAAAATAAATACAAGATAGAAGGAGATAATTTTTTTCTGTGTTCTCAAGTGCAAAAGTCAAAATACAAAGTGGCCTTTCAAGGGTTACTGAACTTCCCTGAGGAAGGAAATAAAGGAAAAAAAAAGAAGGAAAGAAAGAAAGAGAAGGATTGAGAGAGAAAAAGAGTACAAAGAGAAGTGGAAAATAGCTTGTGTATCCACAAGAATCTCATGACTACATTAGAACTAATGGAAGCTTGCCAAGACTGGAACAGAATTAGTAGTTATCTTCTTCCAATAGTGGTAGCTACCACAAGTAAAAGGTGATGAGAACTGGAAGCCTTCCCAGAATTTAATTTTCTCAGGAAAGCACTTAGCAGCTAATTCTATTAAATTCTAAAATGTTGGATAAGAAAAATATAATCCCAAGTTTAAACTACATGTCTGCATAGACTGTGCAAGGTGATTCTTTTTTAATATAGGGCAACTCCGAAAAAGAAAATGGCTTAAGCATCTCAGAATAGTCATTAAGGGTCTCGAGAGACAGAGAGGGAAATCTAGCAAGTTTGAGCCCAGCATTCTCTTTTGAACCTTATATTGTTTTTCCTATTTTTCCTCTTTAGACGTAATTTGTTTAAGCACACACAGTGAGGGTAACATTCAGCTAAAAGGATGCAGATTTTTATTAGAAATGTGTCAAATGGCTTATTGATAAATACAATATAATAGGGAACTCCTTAATAAGTGATACTAAAATAAAAATCAATTACATTTGCAAGTTGCAACAAATCTTATAGTTTAATTGCAAGATGTAATACTCTAGGACTCTGCTGAATTTATTTTATCACATCACTCTAATTTTAACAGGTGGAAACAATTCAAATGGAATTTAGTGTTAACTAATCATAATTCCTGTATCTATTTATCTTTATATATTTGTGCCTGTAAGGTGCTTGGGGACTCTTTAGTAACACTGAATGTGAATACCAAGTATAAATATTGAGTAAAGCAAGTCACATTTCCATTGATAGCAATAAGGTCTGCTATGAGGTGGGGCTGTGAACGTAACCCATAACGTGACACGGGCTACTTGCAATGCTGTATTTATATATATGGAATCAATTGTAGATTCTCTTTTGTGATAAAACAGAAGTTAGAAGATGAAGTTCCTTAGTCATTTCCAAGTTCAAGGCAATTTCTCAAAGAACAGCCGAAGTCTGTGTTTGTGTCAGGGGACAGGTAAGGGAAGGAATTAATTTTTCTACATTAAGACACAGAAACATCTGTACTAACCAATCAAACAACCCAAACAATTAGAATCGTATAATACAGTTTAGGGGGGAAAAAAAAAAGTCACAATAAAAACTTTGAAAGCCAAAAACTTCTGCCTTAACAACATTCTAAGAAGAAAACATAAATGAAAACAAAATGTGCAGACTTCCAGTAGAAGCTAGTGGTTTCTTTTTTTCCAAACAAGAGGTATTGTCTTTCAAACAAAAAAATCTATTTAACCTTCCACAAAAATCTACTCATTTTCAGTTAAATGTCCCTTCATTCACTCCCAAGACTTTTAAAATTAATTCATTGTACAATCCTAATATATAAAAATAGTCCTATAAATAACCACATCTCTTAAAGAAAATATAAAAGCCTGATGAAGATTAGAAAAGTTTTTTTTTGTCTTATCATAACTATATTAGAATTTTATATTTAGTTAAAGAGGTGTTATCTTTAGAAAAATCCACAAAGAAAATACTAATAAATATCTTAAGTAACTGGTTTTGAATTTTGCAAGTCCTCCTACCTAAGCATATAAAAATATTTCCTGAATAATAATGAATTGACCTAAAACCATCCTGTGAGCTAATTCTGCATAATGACTTACATAAACAAGTACTTTTACTTTAATTTAGTTTTGAAGGAATAAAGATTCATCAATATTCTTGAAGTATAAAATAAGATCACTGAGGAAGGGAGAGTAGTAGGCAGGGAAAGTAGACAGTGAAACAAGGTTTCATTTTCTTGTGACAAAACAACAGAAAATGATAAATTAAGCAAACAATTGTATGGAGATTTATTATATGTTCAATATCACAGACAAGCATGTCTATACTATAAAAGATATCTATGAAGGAAAATTTGCTTTGTTTCTATAATCACACAAGACTGTATCAAATTAAAGTCAAATAAACTGCTACTACTTGAGAGGAATGTTTTATATTTTCCTGAATTCAAAACTTTGTCTAACTTTAAACCATTAGATTAAAAAGCATGAGAATATCTAATATTTGCAGTTACTACAATGTACTAAAATATAATTGTGCGTTCATGAGGGAGGAGTGTGTAAATAAAATAATTAACACAGGTACAGAGTGTACTCTTTTTTTTTTTTTTTTTTTTTTTTTTTAGGAAGGAAGACAAAAAATACTCCTCCTTCCCTCAAAGAATAGAAATACGGCAAATAAATTAAAATTAATAATTTCTGTAACAATATCTTCCTAGAAAAGAGAGAAATTAGAAGATTGTAATTTGTAAACGTGAAATTAGCACAGAAATGTAGCCTTTAATATAAAGAATTCAAACGTTCTCATTGAAATTATTCAATACTTCTTAATACTTTCGCGTTTCACTATGCAGGAATGGAAAAATTTGGAAGAGCTAGGGTAAGTCACTTCATTTTACACCAAAATCAGTTAAATTAAAAAGTGTCATTTACTGAAAAATTAAATGATAAAACTGCCTAGAGTTAGAAATCTAAAAAGAACACCATTAAGGGAGATCTGTGACACTGGAAACTTGGAAATCTCTGATACTAAGTACTGTCAGGTATATTTTCTGAGGACCGAAAAGAACTAGCAGAGTAATGAGAATGTCAGTATTTCTGTTCTGCTGTATTCACTGTCAATATTGACTTCCCAAAATACTCTTCAGAGCAGTGAGGTTTTGGATAACATAGAGCTCAGAAAAAAAAACCCATATTACATCATTCTTTGCACATCTAAATCCATTCCTTAAAAATGAGGGCTAGAGCAAGGCTTATTACACATTTGAAATAAACATCTGAAACATCCCCAAGCGTGCTTTTAGAAATATCTTCTTACATTAATAAAGGGCAAGAACTCTAATGATGAAAAAAATATCCTTTGTGTGTGTGGCACTTGGTGTTTATCATCAAGAGGTGGAGGAGAGGAGAAAATAACTTAAGAGTGAAATGATAAATCACTCTTAAGCAATATAAGTTGGTCTCAAAGCTGACTTCTGCTGGGAAAAGAAAAGTTTTCAATTTAATTCTTTCTAATCACTTGCCTTAGTTAATACTGTTCCCTGACCCTTTACCATAAAAAATTGGAAAAAACAAGTAGTCTTGCTGCCAGTGAGTAAAACACACTGTGCACAGCAGAATACCAATTCAGCCTGCAAAGTTGGTTCCCTTCCCATTTGTTGTCTTTTTCTGAAGTACATCATTAATGAAGACTACAGAAAAGCACAGTAATTTGTTTTTCATGTTAACCTCTTCAGCTCACTACTACGCACAGCAAGACAGACTGCAGCACTACTGGAATGCTGGCATTAAAATCACCCCATTTCCTTCAGGTCTGCTCACTTTAAGAAAAAAAAAAATGCTATGCAGACAACTGATAAAGGACATAATTTTGTCCAAATAATTGATAATTGAATCTACTCTCATTACAGTTTACTGGGAGCTCATATAGGATTACAATTTAAAGAAAATGTATTCACTGAAAGCTTCCCACAGCTGGAATCTCTGTTTAGCATTGTAACAATCTGAAGCCTAGGGTTACACTACAAAGGCTGATTCATTTACTTTGTTGGAGACACAGTTTTAAATTCATTTTATTCACTCACTTAAATTCAATTTTCTACAATGGTTAAAAATTATGTGTATTAATTACCCAGGTAAAACTTATTATACACATTGCCTCGGTCTTAAAGGAGCTGATAAAGCCTACCTCCTGTTTAACACATAACATTATGTTTACTTTTCAATTTACTTAATAAATCCATTCTCCAAAATCCTTAAGTAGCAGCAAAATTCTCAATTGCCTTCAAAAAGCGGAAGGTCACTTAGTGTTATCATTCCTTTATATATTTCTGAAACAATCGAGAGGACTCCTTGGAGTCCTCTCAATAGTATTTGTCTTATTATTATTTTTTTTTTTCCCCTTAGGTTGAAAAGTTGTTCCGGCTGCTTACCACTCAAGCTGAATTCTTTCAGGCTCCTCCATCAAGGGGTGGCTGTTTCTGGAGAACTCCAAAGCCTGAGGTTTGAACTGACCTGCATCAAATGTATGAGCTACTCCAAGACTCATCAAACCATCAATGAGCCCTCCCTTCTCACAGCTGACAGAGCTGTGGAACAAAGTTTCCTTCCTATCATTGCCACAGCCCTTCTGCAGGCTGAGGAAGGAAATGAACTTTACTGGCCTCACAGTCTGAGACGGTCTTTTTTTGAAAACTGAATTTCTTCAGTGACAAGAGTATTTTCTTGTGTCAGCCCCAGGGGTGGGGGGTGTGCATATGTAAAGGTAAAGATGGAAAGTTTGGTGGTATGAAGGGGATGCATGAACTCTAAAAATCAGATTACAGAACTATTATCAGGTTAACAATCACCTCGGTCCAGAGGAAAAAAAATGTAATCAACAGGGGCTTTATGAGACACATCTTTCCACCATTCACCAGACAGGTGGAATAGAAGAGAGAGATGCCTCTGCCCCTCATGCTCAAATGACATTTCTGCTTGTGATGATTCCCTCAGCTACAAACACAATCTAGTTTGTAAACAACAAATAAAGCTCGAGAAGACCTACTGCGAGCATAAACCATATTAAATAATTTCTATGGGGTTCTCCAAATAATTTTTCAGACCACAGTTGTAACTCCATGCTATAGAGACCTGAGGTGCTGATGAAAACTGAAGCCAGAAGAAACTTGTTCAGTTTGAGACTACACATCCTAGGCATTAGTGCTTGTAAGGCCAAAGTGACAGAGGCAGTATGATATATATGTTGATGATGATAACAATATATTATTTTAAAATAATGTAAGAATCGAGAGTAAAGTAACAGTATATGAAAATAAGATACAGGGCTAAGAAATGGCGCTGTTCATTAATTAGAAAACTAGTAAGATCAGAAGCGACTCATCAGGCAGAAAGGTTTGCATAAGTTTCTCTATTACTTCTCCAGAAAAAAAGTGCAACTTGTTTTTTTAGTGATACAAGATTCAAATGGCTTTTGAAGAGATATGAGGAAGTTTTTTCTCTACTCTGTGGAAAGCTTAATCTATAGACTTTTTTTTTTTTTTAAAAAAAAAAAGAAGGAGGGGAGCACATTTTCCTAAGCCTTTACATGCATATACAGACTTCATACTCTTGCTTATGGGTTGTTTGCACTAAATTGATGAAAGATGCCAAGCAGGGATAGAATATTCATTTTTTAAATATAAATCATCAAGGGATGGATAGCCTCTGGCATTCCCTTGGCTTTGTATTCTTTGTTAGTTGTCTGTCTCAGTGGCTTCCTGAGATTGATACTCAGACAACCCACTGTTCTTCTATACTTCTCCAGACTTGCATATGAACTTTCTGTAAAGGTAGTTTTGAAAGAGTTAGAAACAATAATTTATTCTCCCATTTTTTCCATTCTGCATGAGGAATCTATTATGTTTTCTACTCAAATGTTCTCTGTTTCAATAAGCAGAATTGATCATTTATCAGAGAATTTATTCTAAAGTAATCTGGAACATATTCCAGTATATAAAATAAACCCAAACCAAACTAAAATAAAATACCTGCAAGAGACACTTGAAAACTGAAGCTCCCGCACCTGGTTACTAAGCAGAGTGAAGGCTTTTGTAGGAAAAACTTAAGAATGAAACATTTTCCCAGAATCTTCCTGCTCAGAAATATAGGGAGACATTAACTGCTACACATACGGCAACCTGAAAACACTTTCTGCAGAAACATTATATTTGAAGTTAAAATAGAAAATAAAAATGCTTACTAGATGAATAGCAAATGGTGCAAAGCAGTAATTAAAGAATAAAAAATTATAGCTTTCTATTATTTTTTTTTTCTGTTCACTGTTACAATTACTCTCTTTAGTTAGCTGGTTAATTAACTTCCCTTGATATTTGACTGGATATGATGAATGAAGAATCAACAAAAGTGTCAGAAAGTACTGGGACAAATATAGTACCC
Source organism: Ardeotis arabs (assembly GCA_011801015.1). NCBI lineage: Eukaryota > Metazoa > Chordata > Aves > Otidiformes > Otididae > Ardeotis > Ardeotis arabs. The sequence goes on along the minus strand of JAAGAY010141648.1, from coordinate 4,667 downwards.
AAAACAATGCACATGCATGCTGCCTCTCACATGGAGAGGCACCTAGACACACAAATACATATATTCATTTACACCCAAAGAAGCAGGATTCATTTAGTATTACTTCACTTATTTTTAAACCAATTAGAAAATTCATAATGCATATATTGAGTGGTGTTGCTTCAAACTAGACTCTTTTTTCTCTCTTCTGAAAATAGTAAAATACTAGGGAAGGACACAGTAAGCTCTTATTTAACATGAAAACTTAAAATTATTATGAAAATAAATATCAGCCTTCCAGTGAATGCTATTTCATCAATATTTTAATATAATATAAAGGGAAAAGTTGAAGAATATTTTAATTTTACATGAGAAGCAAATGACAGTTGTAAGAAGGAGAACAATGCCTCAGAAGAAAAAGTTTTAGGGAAAAAAAAAAGCCCAAACTTTCATATGAATTATCTTTTGTGGAACTGAAAAACAGATTTAGAGTAGTAAGTACTATATTACTTGTAAAGGAGGGGGTAACACACTACAAAGGTTTGAGAAAATACTAGCTGGATTACAGTAGAACCTCTCTTATAGGAGACAGTACTCAACTTAAAGTATCACTTCCTTCAAAATATTTCTTAAAATACAATTACCGGTCATCAAGCAACTATAATTCATGTACCTTTGCAATAGCCCTATTCTCATGTGTTGAAAAACTGCTCTGGCAGTCTGCTGTCTACTTTTGTTTATTGCTTTTGCTCCACTACAGCTAATTCAGATGGTGTGTCACTTCTCATGTAAATATATACTTTTCATATGTCTTAACTGCCAGGTACATTTATATTGCTTTCTACGACATTGAAAGTATTAGGTAATATGAAAATATTATTCAGCCTATCTCTCACTAGCAAAAAACAACAGTCTGTTTTTCACACTTTCAATTAATGAATGAACATCATTTACACAACATGAAAACTGCCTGCAAAATTCAAATTTGTAAAGTGGATTATGACTATGAAAAGCATCTCTTCACAGAGATATTCTTGAACTGCTGTTTGATAGTAGAAGAGCACATCTAAGGACTGATTCCACTTCTGCGAATGAATAAGTCATCCACATCACAGGGAGCAATATTGTCTGCTCATTCAATTGCAGTATACTGTTTGGTATGCCTTTCTGTCCTGATAGTAGTGTTTTCCATTGTGTGTTTTCTTTTATCAAAATAGCTCACTCTATAGCCCTATTTTCTGAGAAATGCAAAGACATCAAAATCTTTTTTTAAACTAACTCTGGGACTACATAGAAGTGAATGGTAGAATGACATGATAAAAGCTGTACTCATGAAAAACACACAAAACATTCTTTAATATGCTGAGAATTAAATTGGAGAGAATTTAATAAATGCTCACTTGATGACTTACAACTTTTAAAAGTTTATAATGAAAAAAAAATAATGAATATAATAACAATAATGAGAGAAGGGAGCCAGGACACAGTCATTGAGTTATTCTGGGAGTAGCTCTGTTGCCCAGACATAGGTGTTCCACACTGAAACACAGGTGTCCTCTGCTGTACCAGAGACTTGGGACTATCTTGCCTGCTGTTCCGCTGTCAATTCAGACAGTTTCAGGTCTCCCACGGGTTTTATGTTACGACTATGAACCTTGGGCAGATCTCTTGGCTACATGAAAGCATCTTACCTAGCATTAGATACCTACCTTGAAGCAATTGAATGAAGTTTAAATAGATGCCCTATAAAGGTTACCTTGTTGTTTGATTTTAACCAACAACAATATTCTTAATTGCCAATATATTTTTCAATGTGGAAAATATTTTTCTAAGACTCTTGCAAGTAGGAATAATTTGTTGTCAAAGAAGATTTTCTGCTTGAACCCAATTCTTTATGCACTATTTCCTAAATTGGAGATTGGGTAAGGATTTTTTTTTCTGTTTTCAAACAGTTATCTAACAACAGACAGCACTAGCTGGAAAATACTCATCTTAGGTTAAATTTAATCTAGTAATATGTGCACAAATTCTTTATAACAACAACAACAAAAAAATCAGAGGTGAAATGAAGCCTTGTTTGCCACACAGAAAAAGAGAACCAAAGGACATTGCAAATCTAATAAATTCTTCTAAGTGTCAGATCTTATCCAAATCAAGACAGGAATAAAAGGGAATTGCTTGCCTCTTCAGTGAGGATTTATTTCTCACTTGATTTGGTTGAAATACAGATGGGGAACAGAACAGGATCCTGAACTGATGTACATCCTTATAGCTCCACCAAAGTCAAAAGAATAAACAGATTTCACAGCATCTAAGGATTAGCCTTTAAAAGATCAAAACTTAACAGATTTTTATCCCTGGAAAAAAAATACTTAGTACCTTTAAAATCTGCTCTATTGGAGGTCCCACATATAAGACAGATAGTCTGAATGTAGTACCACATTAAGCACTGGTTTGAAAGATCTTCTTTCTTGCAGCAAGCTGATTTGTCCCCTGGTACTAAAATGGTTACACTGAGATAAACCAATTAATCAGAAAACTTCTTTTGCTTTGGGGGTGATACCTCTCCAGTCATTACTCTGCTTCCAGGAACTTTACAGCTGGCTAAGAAGACATAAAAATTCCCCAATAAGATTGCACTGTAAATATTTTTTAAATCTTTTGAGCAGAGCTACACAGACTAAATTACCAAATAAAGTGTTCCTTGTATTGGGATGAAATAACTCACACAACATAAAATAATCCTTTTTTCACGGGAGAATTGCAAGGAGTGTAAGCCCTAACAGCTGTATCATAAATTCATACTGAAGATAGAAGTTGCACTATGGCACATGGACCTATTCATATTCACTACAATATTTCCAGTGGGAAATATCCATGAGCCATGACTCTAACCATTTTTAGTGTCGCTGTTGTATAAAATTATCACAGAATAAGTTCTGAAAATACGTATAGGGTTGGAGTTTTTTTGCTGTTGTTACCTGTTTTTTTACTATTTCATGTATATTTATTTTTCTTGATTATTTTATTTTACTGTAGCTTTCTCTTTCCTGGTGAAATTTATAAATTCTCAGGGAGGCATATTTCAGCTGAATTATCTAAATTGACACCAGTCTCACCAATTCAGGGGTGGTTGTAGACAGAGGTAGGGTCTGCTAAAGAAAGCCAAACACAAACTAATAAGCACAGCAAGAGCAGGATTTCCTTAACCTGACTTTTTTTTCCCCTTTCCCACACAATCATGAGTTGCTGAGGGTCTAGTTTGCTCCTGACACGAACGCAGACATCAATAAGTTAAGTGATTAGATTGCTCCAGGGGAGTGGTTGGTTTATTTCCCTACTGAAAGCAAGCCCAGGTTAGCAGATTGCTGGTCCACAGAGAATGTAGCACTTCAGTTGTGTGGGCTGGAAGGGGAAAGCAAGCAGCCTATGTGTGCCTGTAAGAGATTTTATTTAAAACTTATCAAAATCAGGGATTTTACTCCTAATCATTTGCTGTTTTCCTGTTAAAAAGGTTTTGAATTTGTTCGCAGTGGGTTGTTTTTTTTTTTCTCCTCCTTTTTTCCTTTTCTTTTAATGAAGTTTGAACTCTTCCATTTCTAAACTAACCTGTGTACCTTTATTATAATATCTCCTAAAAATCTGATATGCTTTAGGTGCATTCAGAGTTTGAGGCCAGTGAAGTTAGTATATAAAAGTACTGGCAAATAAAAGTTTAAATTTAAAAAATTGAAGTTGAAAATTTGTATTTTGTTTGTTTGGAGAGGTTAGGAGTGGTAAATTGAAAGCATTCACTAAACAGTTATTATAGAAATTGTATTAAAAGCAATTGTGTGAATATTTTGCTCTCCAGAAATAGATACTCTAATTGTGGGGCTTATAGAAAAAGGCTCCATTTTAAGTATCAACTGTCTGACAGATTTTTCTCTGCTATGATACCATTTGGAAAAACACAAAGAAAACCAGACTCAGGAAGGAGGTCTTTGAGCTGTGACTAAAGATGTCCCAAGACCCCAAGCAGCAGGCTCCAAATGCCAGACAATATGACTTCTTCACTCCATGGTTCCAGCTTATAATGAACATATGCCATCTTCTCGTGTAGAGTTCAAAGCTTTATAGAGAAAATACATAGAGAAACAAGGCAAGCCACCTAAAAGGGAAGAGGGTAAGGGATAAAGCAGCGGCAAGAAGCATTGGCAGTAGCCAGCCTCACTGCTGTATTACACGTGCAAGCGGCGGCGGCACTTGCACCTGTGACTACTCTGGGAAGCCCATGGTTTGCACCTGGGTGAAGCTGAGCCCTATAACATCACTGTTTTTGATAGCAGCTAGCCATGGATATCAGTGCAGCTGTATTGCCAATTGACAGTACTGTCTCAATATTTCTTTCAAAAAAGGTGGTTTTTTTTCCAGCTCAGTGTCCATCTTCTAGTTTGAGGCATGTGATACCTGTTTGTAATGCTTAAGGTTTGGCTATGCTCTACTGTGTAAATGCAGAAACTGCGATGTCAGACTCAGACTGACAAATAGATGCCTCTTTTCTTAATTATTCTATAACATAATTTCTTCTCTTCTAAGAGAAATCAATCAAAAGTCTTAATCAGACACTATTTCCTGATGCTGTTATGTAGAACAGGTTAGTCCCAGAGTATCTGCAAAATTCATGAGGCTATGTCTTGAAGTAAGAA